>SNQJ01S0018380.1:290689-307582 GCA_010110895.2 Picea sitchensis | reverse complement strand
ACTGTCTCAAAATTTGTGCCAAAACTCTGCTAAGACTGTACGGAAAACCCAGCATGAACAACTCCTTGAAAACCGTGTTGTACGGCGCTCAAAATTCGTGCCAAACTATATGGACTGTACGGAAATACACTCAGAAATTAATTGCAGTAGTTACCTCGATTTCTGTGCCAATAAATGGCTGTACGACAGCCTTGGGATGTGTGCCAAACTCAGAAATTATTCTGCTGTCTCCCTCAATTTTTGTGCATGAAAAATGGTTGTCCGGCCTCTAGAAATCCGTACCGTGCGGTCTGCGTTAATGGTTGTACCTTGTCTTGATATTCGTGCTGCTCTTTGCCTTGGGATGCGTGCTCTCCTTCAACAAATGTTGTCTCTCTTCTTAAGCTCGACCTCTCCCAGCTCTCTCTTGCTCTTTTAACAAGAAATGAATGAACTACCCAAAAATGGGTGCGCCCTCTTGCCCTAGTCGACCTCATGAGGGAAGGTGAGGGGTTTTCTAATCTAACGGTTGAGATTAGATTAGATGGGTGGCTGAGATTTGGTGTCTTTTCACTCACCCTCACTTTAGTCATAAAGTTATCTTTTAATTTGCATCTCACAAATTAATTTGACTAGGACCCACATTAGGCACTTTCTCCCCCTTAGGCGCCTAGGGAAGAGAAACACTTGTCTTGGTACTTTATTTTAATTAAAAATTTAACATTCCTTTCACTGAGTGTTTTTTATCCTCAGGTTATTAATTTGGCTTTTCAGCCTTATTAATTTCCCTTGAGTTTTTCACTCCCACCATTAATAATTCCTCCAAAGTGGTGAAAGACATTCTAATGGATTTACCCTCTGGTAGCTAGTGTTTAGGAATGATGTAAATGACCATGTATGACATCTCAGAAAGTTTTGCGGAATTCCCTCGAGTCTAGATAGGTTTTTATTAATTAATTAAAATTGCCTAAGGTTGGGTAATTTAATTAATTAATTTGAATTATTTTTGAGCAAATATTGTAAAAACTAGGTCCTTGGGCTTCTGCTAGGGGTATTTGTGCTCAAAAGAAATGGAATGAGACCGCCTACACCCTTGGACCAAGTTTCAACTCAGTCGGACAACTTTTGCTAGGTGTTTGTCCACCAGGAATCTCAGTCAGTCAAAACAACAGTTTTAATTGTTAAGTCATGACATAGGAAAAATGTAATTTTTGTAATTTTTGAGCAAATGGATGAAAGCAAAGGTGGAAAGTGATGGGAAAGATGTTTCCTAACCTAAACCAACCTTACCCAACCTTTTTACACCCCCTTACCCATTCATCCACTCAAACCCTCTCGCCCCTAGGTAGATTTGCGCCCCCTCTCCATGCAAAAAGTTGTAACTTGAACTAAATCAAGTTGTGGGCCCCTCCCTCATGAGGTGCTCCCTTCCTAGCCTCCCACGTCTCCTCCTAAGTGTGTCCCGCCCCCTCCACCTCACATCCAACTCATCTATCCAAGCCAAAACCCTAAAGTTGCGCACTCCCTCCTTGAGATCTCCACCTTGCCTTGGGTTTTGACACTTGGCATTGATCCAAGAGGGGTCGTTTTGCCTCTAGAGGTATAAATAGAACCCCTCCCTCACTCTTTTAGAGACCATCTCTTGAGCTATTGTTATGCTACCGGATTCTTGCCCCATCTCTCTCTCATTTGTCCATCTTGCTCTCACTCCATCTTGCTCTTGAGAGTTTTGGAGCAATTAGTTGCTGCAAATCTCTCCCTTGAATTAGTAGAAAGACTTTGGAGGATTTTGAAGTAACAAAGATTAGTCTTGCTACTTCCATGCACATGAGGTGATATTGTTTCTTTATGCATTTTGTGGAATATTGAGTAGATCTCTTGGGTAAATTAGTTTACTTGGATAGGTTAAGCAATATTGTAGTTGTTGGCCTAAATGTGTTGGGTAGCTAATGATATAAATTAGTTTATGTTATTTGCTTATGCAACTCATTATCTACTCTTGTCTCACATTGTGTTTCAAAGTTTGCAGGTTTACTTCAAGGGTTTTGTTGGGATAGCCTCGAGCAAGAGTCTACCCTCATAGCTCACCTAAGCTTCATAGTCTTTCCTATCTTATTTTCTGCTCATTCATATCAGATTCAGTTTGCTAACAATTTTAGATAGGTCACATAAAATCAATACTTTTTCTAAAATTTGTATGTAGGAAATTTCTATTGAAAAACAAGAATTTTCTTAACTTGCTTGTGTGTTTTGCAGCATTTCCAGCAAGCAAGACCTTGCTGGTTTTTGCAGGTTCTTACCAGGTCAAGGGGTTATGTTGCCCATTTTCGGTCACAAAACACACCAAAGGCTCCTCCTTTGATTGGATAACGAAACCTAACTCTTCCTCTTTCATTCTAGCATTGTAGAAAGCCCCCAGAAAGTTCCCTTGAGGCTTGTATTCTTGTAATAAGTCTTCTATTATTGTAAAGTTTTTTAGTGCCTACTCCTTAAGTGAGATTGGCAAAGCCACCTCCAAAATCGTAAGGTAGGGTGTATTTTTATTTTTCTGCATTTTTTTCATTCTTTTGCCCCACTTGGCATTAGGGCAAGGTTGTGTGGCTAGGATTGCTTTAGTGGTAGTTTAGTCATTCAAATTCCAACCCCCTTTGGCACAAAATAGGAAGGCTTGCCTCCACCTTGTGCCATTGTGAGTGGTTTGTAGTTCTTGTATTTTATTTAAAGTCTTATTTTCCATATTGTCTACACCATGGATGTGAAGTTGGCCTAGCCAACCCCCCATATAGTATGCCTAGCTTAGTTGTGGATGTCTAATATGCTTATGGTTAAAATTATCTAGAGTAGATCTCACACAACATATGTTAGTTTAAGCTCATAGAGGCATAGGATTAAATCTCGTGTTTCAATCTTTCTTTACTTGCAAGCTCTTGTCATTTAAGCATTTATCTTTCAACTTGCAAATACACATGGGCATGTTGATGGTGTAAAAACAATCTTTATTTCCAGCATTTCCTTCAAGTTCTATATGTGATTTACATGCAATGATCTAGTGATTTAGAACACATTTTATGTTGTTTTGAAGTTTCGGTTTTGGCCCTTTTTGGCACTTTTTGGGCAAGTAAAAGTCACTTAAACACACCCAAACACCTAAAAACACTTGGTCCATAGGCCTTATAACTTATTAGACTTAATAGGACACCATAACTCACCATCTTCGCCATTTAAAACAGGGTCTAAGGAAGGCAACGGAAGGTGCTAGGCCGGGGACGGTCTCACGGCGCGCGGCGTCCTTTCCGGGAGTACTTGGATCTTAGGGTTGACCTATGAAGCTAGGGTAGGCCTCGTTGCCTCACTTCTTGAGCATCCAACAGCTACTTGGTAATTGGGGGAGGAGAGTTTTGGGTTGACACTTAGCTGGGAGTCACTCAACACTTAATAATCTTTAATCAACTCTTTAATCCACTAAACAGTTGGGCATCATTTTGGTATATCTTTTATGGTTGGCATCCAATTAACACTTGCAAGCACTCTTTCACATTTACCTTTACATGCAAGTTTAACTTATGCTTTGTGGATTAATCATCTAAGTGGTCATATTTGTGTTTTGGAACACTTTCTCTTTAAAGCCTCTTTCATTTAATTGGTGTTCATTTGATGGTGTGATCCCTAAAGAAGTTGTGCATCCACTTGGAGGCACTCTCTTGATTGGGTCTTGAGTGAATTGTGTCTTTAATGCCATTGATAAACAGTCCAATAGAGTAAGTGCTATTGTGAGCATGCTTGGCTTGATGTGTTGATGATCTTCATGTTTTGAATCTCCTTAATTCCTGCAGATACAAGCACATGGTTAATTAATCTCTTTGTATTATTTGTATCTATTGTTGGGTATAATCTTGTGATAGTTTTAGAATATTCATTGTTGTAACTATTATATCATCTATTCATCTTGTATCTAATTGTGGATTTGTATCTAACATTGTTGTGAAGTAATTGTAATCTTTGTTTTCTTTGTAAATTTTGTGTAATCTAAACCCCTTAAACTCTAGTTGACCCCATTGCCCAATCTTAGGCACTAGTCTTAGTTGTCCTAGGAAAAAGTTTTGCTTGTCATAATTGAATCATTACACATTGCATTGCTGCCTTTGCATCATAGGCTAGATCTTTCCCCCCAACCTTGTAACTAACTAAAACCAACTCCTATAACATAACGTTAATCACATCTAGTAACTAGGGTCTACCCCCCTTGGCTTTCCTAGGAGTAAGCCTAGACGGAAGAGGTTCAAGTCAAAGTGACAGCATGGGATTTGAACCTAGGCATTGTGCCTCCAAGGACACACTAAGTGAGCAAGACTTAGCCCACATTTGCAAGTGTGTATAAGGACGACAACAGAGCGTATGTAGAGCAACCTCAAGGCTTTGAGGTATACCAAAAAGAGACCCTTATATGCAGATGAAAGAAGATTTTGTATGGACACAAACAACTTGGTGCAAAGCTTCTCATGCACAACAAAAGTGTGGTGAAAATCTTCTATGATAAAAGTCAGAATGTTTACTCAGAAGTCCAGGATGATGGATTGCTAATCCATGACAAACTCTCATGATGAAAGAAGTGCCACATGGATATGTTCCAGTTTGAGCCTTGCCACGATGTTATGAGCTAGAAGAAAACAAAGGAGCTGAATTCAACTATGATATACTGCAATGATCAGAGCTATATGAAGCCTTCAGAGAAAACCAGTGTTCCAGAAAGACTGAAGTACATTGAGATCAAGCATTACATTCTCCGCGATGAAGTGTAGAAAAGAGAAAGTAGTTCTCCAATATATATCTCCACAGATGAGCAGATAAGCAGACATTTTGGTAAAGCCTCTAACCAAGATGAAAGAGTTTGCGTACTCAAGCTAGAGCTCGTGGAGACGACTTCCCTATTGGAAAAGGAAGAAATGACTCCCAGGTTAGGAGGGAGCACTGATGTGTTCTTGACTTATGGACAGTCATTTTTTTAGTTCGAAAAATTGTCTAGGATGAGCAATTCCTTTCCAGTTCGAAAAATGGTTTGAGATTTCTGACAGACAAGCATTTTCCAGTTCGGAAAATGGTCCAGATCGAACGATCATTTTTGTTATGAAAATGGTTCGATGGATTGTTGATGTACCATAGGCAACGATTTCCCATTGTGGTTAACATGCGGAATGGTCTAGGATGGTCTCTCTTCTTGACAGTCACTCTCAGTAGTGGTCAAGAAGACTAGTCCGCCTCGCCAAACAGTCATTCTTTCAAAGCTCACAATTGTGAGCAGTTTCGAAGAATGGTCCGTTTTGGAGGTTGGTGCAGGATAGTCATTTCCTTAGGAAATGGTCCGGACAATCATTCTCTAGGGCAGATTCATTCTATCCAGGTTGCACTTTGTTTAGTGCCGGAGGAATGGCCCAGATAGGTGAATGGTCCAGGTTCAACAATCAGGGACAGGCATTCCCTAGGGCAGACTCATTCTCTCCAGGTTGCACTTTGTTTAGTGTCGGAGGAATGGCCCAGTATAGGGAATGGTCCAGGCTCAGAAATTAGGACAATTATTCTTCCTTGCTTGAGAAGAATAGTCCAGATAGCTCATCATTGATGTTTTACCTTCTGAGAGCAGATGCTCTTCCAGATCTCACAGATGTGAGTGGAAGAATGGCCCTGATGATTCAGTTTATATCATAACAATGTTTTCTGTGCAGGTTGATATCAGATGATTGTTATGGAGACTGTATGTCTCTAGATAGTAGATGTATGCTACTGTGGTGGATGTGTTCCACTGATTGTGACTATACGTCACTGATCAATTATCTGTGTGCTACTTGGTGTGGCAGTGTACCACTGGATTGTAGTTGTGTACAACTATGGATAGACACAGTTGTGTTCTATTGAATGACATTGTTTCGATTTGCCTTGAAGACTATCAGTAGTGTTGGAAATGATTATCAGCTAGATGGATGATCAATGGACAGAGATTTCCAGACGGAAAATGGTTCAGGACATATGTCTGGATTAGAAGAAGGGCTCTTGTGTCACTCTATGGAGTGAGTGACTTATCCAGCATCATGTCTGATTACTTAGATGGAGTATGGTTTCGAGAGATGATGCAACTGATGACACTGATAGTGATGATGGTGCTCATGATCTAGTCATGAGATAGTCTATACGACTATGTTGATGCTACCGGGTGAATGGTATGTTTTTGCTCAAGACCATTACCTTCAATACCTCCCTAGCTAGGAGGGAGTGTTGATATTATCGTAGCTGCGGGAGGTATTTACCTCCACGTGTAAACCTAACGAGAATAGAATATTTCGAGAAGCAAGAAGAAACCCTAACTAGTTGGCTAATAACCCTAGAAGACAAGTCGGCTCAAGAGGATAACTTGTATTAGGTTATTAGCCTCCAAGAGAAGAAGTCGGCTAAAATAAATATTATATACCAAGTAAATAGGCACCCAAAATGAGAGGTCGGCCCTGGTAGTTTGCCAGATTTAGTATAAATACAGGAGGCCAATCTTCATTCTGGCAGACATTCTCAGAACTGCAGAAGAAGCACTTGTGCGCACTGCAGTTGGCCAGTTTGTGCACAAGTTTGGAGGAGAGTTGTCGTTGCAACTGCTGCAGCTAGCAAATTTCGGTTTTGGCTTGGACTATCTCTTGGTTATGGTTTGGACTCTCTGATTAGCTCTTGCTTGGTGCGCTATCCTTGGAGAAAGGTGCGCCACCCTTTGTTTGGCTATCTAGCCTAGGGTTTGCTTCCAGAATGGTTCTCTGTCAAGGTTAAGGTGCTCGGAGGGTGGCTTCGGCCTATGGTTGGGTGACAATAGTGATATTGTCTATGGTAAAACGAGCACATCCATCATATTCTAACATGGATCTTGCTCTTCCACCTAGACGTTGACCTTTGAGAGCCCATGACATCACCATCATGACCCTGGACGTCATCCAGAGCTAAGGTTTGCATTTTGAGGGAAGTTGTTAGGTGGTTGGCACGTGTGGGCATCATTCAGGGCCTTTGGAGGCCAAACGTTCTGCATCTGGAGCCCAACGTTCCACCTTGAGGGTCCAACGTCACCCTAGAAGCACATGACGTCACCCTTAGGGATGATTTAACATGCTAATTAATTTTATTTATGTCAAATTTGAATTTATTTGTAAATTGGCCAGGTCAACCTTATTTTGACTAGAAAATTAATTAAAGGTCACCAGTTTTGTATAAATAAGCAAAAAGTACATTCATTTTTACATCACAGCTCCTCACACAAGAGGAGAGGTCTGAAATATGCTCCCTAGAAGGGCTATTGGCTGAAATTGTGAGACACACTCTTGTATAAGGCTGATTTTTTGCAAGTTGGATCAATCTTGGAAGCTTTTATGGTGATCTTGCATGGTATTTCATAATTATTCTTGGTGCAAGTAGGTAAAATCTGCATTTTTTGTCATCTATTGAATGGTTTATGTATGGTTTTATTTGCTCATTTAAGATTATGAAATTGCATGATACACTTAATGCTTGAAGTAAGGAACTTAAATTGCTACTTTCTTACTTTCTATTTGCCAAGCTTCTCATTGAATTGATCTAAGTAACTAGTGAAACCCTAGAGCCCTAGTTTCCTAGCACTCTAAGGTTTTGACCTAGTTGTTTTTGCCTAAGTTCTTATCCCATAAGAAGCCTAAGAAGAGCTTCACTTCTAGACTTGATTTGAGTTTCGCTATGAGCTTCACTTCTAGATTCATGACAGTGCCAAAGGTAGAGCATTGGACTACAACCAAGCGAGTGTTGAGATATGTGAAAAGGACACTTGACTTTGGCATTCTATACAACAGAAGCAAAGACCCTTAGCTATGTGGGTATATAGATTCAAATTGGGCAAGTTCTATCGATGATAGAAAATCCACTTCTGGATATGTTTTCATCCTTGGCACAGGTGCAATCACATGGACCAACAAGAAGCAACATGTAGTAGCCCTTTCATCGACAGAAGCAAAATATCGAGGAGCAGTGAAAGGAGCTTGTGAGGATGTTTGGCTCAGGAGGATGCTTTCAGATATACAGATGCAGTAAACAACGCCAACACCTCTGTTATGTGATAATCAAGGGGTGATCAAACTTTTCAAGAATCCAATCTTCCACAAGTGTACTAGTAACTAGACACATTGATGTACATTGCCACTTCATCAAATAGCTTGTAGAGGATGGATCTATCGAGATGCAGTACTGTCCCACAGAGGACCAAACTGCAAACATTCTCACTAAGTCTTTGGGTTCTAAAAAATATGTAAAATTCCAGGATAAGCTCGGTGTAGTTAGTAGATTGACCATTAAGGAAGGGTGTTATAGTAAATATTAGCCTATGGTGGTCAATTAGAATTAGACTTAGGCATTAGTAAAGTCAATTTGACTTTAGGTTATGTCTTATTTCACTTTATTGTGTTTCTCGGTCTATCCCATATTCATAAAGTGGATTGACTCGATTTTTTTGTAATCCTATATAAGAAAGCTTCTGCTTTTTCATTATGTAATACCGTATGGAGAACTCTTTCGAGTTATCTTGGTTTCTTTATGTGCTCAATTTCCATAACATCACCTTCACTTGATTGTGTTGAGAAGCACGTTTTACAACCTAGTATGGGGGAGATTGTCACAATTGAATGAGGGTAACACTAGCATTATGTTGGCTTTTCACTTTACACACATACACGTGCGCACACACACACACACACTTCACTCACTTGGATTTCCCCCACTTCCCTAGTTTTCTGGATGTAGGATGGTATTAACTACCAGCCAAAATACTGACTATCTACCTCACAGGACTCAGTTAGAATGGATCTTGCCACCTCCCTTGGCATTATGCCTTGTGCAGAAAGGGTCAAAGCAACTGAGCTTTTCATAAGAGCTATATGTATATATACACTCTAATGATAACCAGTCTAGATCTAATCTATCAAGCACCGACATGGATCAAATCAGGCACAAACCTTTCTACAATTTTTTTTCATTGTCAAAACGATTTGCACTTTTAAGGGATTTGATCCCTGTCAGCACTCGATAGATTAGATGGATCTAGGCTGGTTTTATTCTCAGTGCAAGATACTAACCAATATCAAATTAGGTTGTTCCTTGGGATGAATCCAATAGGCAATTGGTGGATTCTAAGGAGATGCTTAGGTGTAACTCTAGGCTATTGTGTCAAAAGCATGTGTATAAGCATGTAAATGTTCCCAAAGCCCACAATTGAGGTGTTTTAGATCCACACCATTATAATGTGAATGAACAGGCCTACATCTTAATCTAGGCTTCTAAGATCTGTTATCAAGACCATGATTGCTTGTTGTATGCCAATTTTGTGTTGAAATAGTTGCCTTGTGGAGGATATAGGGAGTTGTCTGGTGCACAGATATTTCTATATATGAATGTATGTCTGATTGGACAGATTTGAGTAAATTAATTTCAAGAAAGTTGACAATGGTAGGCCATAGTATGTGAAGCTCATAAGACCTATTGCTTCTTGGTAGATTTTAAACAGCGAGGATCAGAAACTCTCAATGAAATTGTGTATAAAACTAGCTGCAACTTGGCTTAAGAGGGAGGATAAAAACAAGTAGCACCTAATGGTTATGGGTGTAATTTGTAAATTAAACTATTACAAGATAAAAGCTAGAAGAAAGACGAAATGCAGGTATGACACCATAATCTGTTTCCCAGGTCCTTGCAACCCAGGACTTATTTATATCTGTACTTATAAATAACATCTCTGTTTTTTCAGGTTCCAAAAACCTTTGGCTGGCTAGTTTTGTGTGTAGGTGTGCTTACATACAAGTTAGGAGATTTTTCAAGCCTTCATAAAGTGAGGACTTCTTTTCAAGTATTCTAATTTTGTGATCGTTTGCAGTGTCGTTTAGAAATAGAGAAAGCAAGATTTTTGGTACTGGAAGCTGCAAATCAATTGGACTTGTATGGCAATAAAGTTGCCAGAGGAGCAATCGCCATGGCTAAGGTAAATATTTAGTCAAACTGCTAAGAGTGTTACCTTTATTCAATTTGAACATGGTATGTTTCGATTATATTGTTTTTAATATATTCTTGAACATTTGATGGTAGTCTACCTTTTTGATGTGAG
This sequence comes from Picea sitchensis, assembly GCA_010110895.2. Taxonomy (NCBI): domain Eukaryota; kingdom Viridiplantae; phylum Streptophyta; class Pinopsida; order Pinales; family Pinaceae; genus Picea; species Picea sitchensis. Next base: position 297,459 of record SNQJ01S0018380.1, on the reverse strand, counting down.
GGTCAAATTTCTTGGGTATAAAACAGGTTGCAGCTCCAAACATGGCTTTGAAAGTACTTGATACAGCAATCCAAGTTCATGGTGCTGGAGGTGTAAGCACAGACTTTGCACTTTCCTACCTCTGGGCTTCTGCTCGAACTTTGCGAATAGCAGATGGCCCAGATGAGGTCCATCTTGGGACTATAGCAAAGCTTGAATTGTCTAGAGCAAGGCTGTGAGGTCAAGTTCGTATGATTTACCTAAAAACTCTATAGAAAGCATTCATCTCAACTAAACAATCTCAGAAAAACAAAATTGGGGGAAGGATATTACAGGACGACAAGAAGAGCATTGAAGTATATATTTTGATATGTTCCAACTAAGTTTATTTGAGAACTACCATAGGGTGAAGGAGAGTATAATGTTTCCATGACCCATAGGGAGCTATAATCTTTGGAAATTATCTTTGGAAAATCACCAGCTGACTAACGTTTTTGCAACTCAATTTAAAAATTTAATTGAATAAGCGGATTCAAATGATTCTTTTTGAGAGACGTTTAACAGTTTGTATGATTATGTATCTGATTGAAAACTACTTATTTATAGATCTACTTTCATTTCTATCTTGGATCAATCATGTTTGACATATTTTTATGTGGAGCAGCGCTGGATCAGTATTATATATTCTGAAATGATTTGACAGGTTTTTTGAAATTAATGATGTGAAAGGAAAAGAAAGCAAAATGAAGAGAATAATGAAAGAGCTTATTAATTTTCTTCAACATCCATAGATTAAAACTGACATTGGGAAAGGTTGGAAAGGAAAAGTGGTGATAGTTGTATGCAATTGCATAGCTTATCACTACTTGATGTTTAATAACTTATGAAGGTAAAAACCTTTTCAATACAACAGTTAGATGATTGGGAACTGTTTTTTTCTCATCTTGAACAGAGCATTCTGTTATTAAAATTATATCAAAGCTTCGCATCTTTGGAAATACATTTGTAAAAGGGCTTATCTGATGAGACTTGATCGTAGTTGGCTTAGTCAAAGATGTACTAAATTTGTATTTTTTTAGGAGACTTGATTTAAAGATGATGTGTCCCATAACACTTCTCCTACCACCTTATTTTATGTTTGCAAATCTCACCTACCCTTCCACATACGTCCACCTAATTTTTCACTTACCTCCATCTACCACAATTTTGTAATATATATATATATATATATATAGTTGAAGCAATCTCCTTTTTGGATTCTTTATTTCTCATCTGTATGCTATAGTTGTCTCATTTTGTGCACATTTCAATTAGTGTAGGGCCTTCAATCAGGGACTTCGAATCTTCTTGTTGGTTCTTTTGGCTCAATAGACCACACAAGATCATGAAGTCTGGTCTCTGGTACATTTCAAGGTTTTTTCTCCATGAAAAGATTCTCCATTGCTGCAGATCAAGTTTTTAGGTTTTGCATTCAAAGGGTCTCTTGGTTCATCCCCTCATCCCAAATCTCTCCCACAACAAAGTGCAGAGGTACATGCATTAGCTTCTTGGAAATCTAATTTTTATCTTTGGGATAACTCTCTTCTACCCCACTTCTCAAGTTTCCTTCGATTCAGCCTTTGGAGTTTTGTTGTCTCAGTCACCTCCCACCCAAGGTTCTGTTTCAAGCTCCTCATTTGTAGTTTTCTTAGAGTTGTTTTAAAACCTCATCTGAAGTTCCCACAACGCTTTTTTCTATTGGCTATAAGATTCATAGTCAATGGTGTCTTCCTTGTGATTTTGTAAGTAGCTAACATGTTGTACTTGTACCTTGTTATCTCTTGAGCTTTTTGTTTATTTTTCACAATTTTGCTTCATCATTGTCAAAATTCATGCAGTCATTGAATTCATGATATCTCTATGATAATCACACAATTTTTCCACTTTTCTGGCAAATTTCTGCTCTTTGCCAATTTGATTGCTTCTCTATAAAACTAAATTCATGTTATTATTATTTTGGATTTCCTTGAAAAGTCACGTCTAGTGGATTTTCCAACACTAGTTTTTGCAAATTTGTTGGAATTCATTGATTCCTTGCATGTGTTTGTTGTTTCAACGTAGATCATTGGTCTAGACTAGCAAATTCATCTCATGGTTTCCCAACACGCTAAAAAAGACAATGAATCCTCGCAGGTGTCCAATATCATCCAACTTCTAATGGATCAATTGTAAGAACAACATCAACAGAATGAGTTCTTGGCAAAGGCACTTGTTGAACAAAAACAATGAATTGCAGAACAAAGTAAACTGTAAAATGAATTTCAAGCAAAAATTATGCACACCATGATGGTCATGTGCCAGCAATGACTATGATAATGATAAGTTTGCAATCAAGAGGTTTTCACTCTCTCAACATTTTCTACAACTCTAGCAACAATGTCCACAACCCTTCTGCATGTCCATGCTTGACATCACAATCCGACATTTTCTATCTCATTTGACTATACTCTTCTATAAGAAAGCTAATGTACATGATCTTGTGAGCAAGTGCAACCTCAACTACTTCTTGTTCTGTTGTGTACAATCTTCTAAGGGGGTACTTCACTACTAGTGTAACAAACATAAACATGTAATAAAAATAATAATAGAGTATAATAATATTATCAAATTAGCAATGGTCATATCTCTTCACACTTGTGACTAGTCAATGTGTATATATACACTGCACAAAGGATTGTAAATCGTCATTTTTTCAATATATATATATATATATCACACATCCCTGCATGTTAATATCATAATAACACCAATTGTTCTTGTTAGATTGGTATTAGAGCCTCTCTTGGGCCAATTCATGGGAAGATATGAATTTTACAAATGGAAACTTTTATGGAATGCCACAACGAACACAATCAAATGGTAGGCTAACCCTTTGGGCTATATGTCCTTTTTGTACAACTAAGTATGAGTATACAAGGACCTTTGAAAATAAATATCTTCTCTCCCAATAAAAATATTGTTGAAGGGCATTTATTGCGAAGGAAATTATTTTCACACCAATTATCCAACTTGTCACACTACACCATCAACGTCAACAACCACAAACCCTTCCACCAGTGATACAATCACCACTAGAAATCGAGGCAACTCCAAAGGAAACTAATAAGGTATTATTATGGAGACCTTGAGGGTACTTGGAGAATTGACACTAGGTGTAAAATTGAAAACAATTATTTTCTTCCTACCTATACTAAACTTTGTTCCACTTTAATGTTGAATATTGAAGAGGAAGAATCCTCAGAGGAAAGTCCAAAAAAACTCCCTTTAGACAAATGATGAGATGGTAGAAATTGAATTAGGGGAGTCAAGGAAAAACTACATAGCATTGCAACATAGTAATAAAATTCCAAGGGATGATGCAATGATAGAAAATGAAGAGCAAAAAGGATGTTTGATCTTCGAAGGGATGCAAGAGAAAATTCAAATGGAGATGCACCAAGGAGTGATATCATACCCAAATGTCTAGATCTCATGCTCTTGAAATGCATGGTCAAAGAGCTTCTTCTCTTTTGATTGCTTGCACTTCAAAACTAGATCTCACAATTTTAAGGCACTTGGAACCAAAAAAATTGTTAATGTTTAAGCCATTATTATAGTTCCTTGCATTTCAATAGATAACAACAACATAAGACAAGATCACTGAAAAATACACAATCACAAGAGACACGACATTTATCCTAGAAAACCCTCTAGGGGAAGAAAACCCAGCAAAACTTCCTTATTATATATTGTCAATACAATGCCAAGAGATAACTCAAGCTGAAACATAAAGTCCTCTCCAAAAGATGCGCCACTCTCTCTCTCTCTCTTCTCCAACTGGAAATCCGAAACTTGTCTCTCAATGAGCAAGTGAGTTATGTGTTTAAGTGAGGTGTTGGCCTCTCTATTTTTACAAGTCTAGCACGTGTGAAGTGTCTCTTCACTGGTTGGGTCGACTTCTCAAACTGCCTATTACAATTGTCTTTTGACCAACCCGCATAAGGGGATTTGGTCCTATTACAATAATCGACATGATCAATCCACAATGGGGATTGATCCAATGAATAATATATCAAATAATAATAAGAATACACTTTGCAGTTACATTATTTCAACACTCCCCCTTAACAAGAAGGGTATTCTTCAACAACATCAGGTGAGAGAGAGGTCTGCATCATCAGCGGCATCAGGAGGGCAACATCATTAATATCATCTTGGAACACTAACTGACATATCTATAATTCATCGGAAGTTTTCTTCATCGACAACATCGTCATTCTCAAAGCAATGCAATCATCATTTGCATCAATATGGATTAGTATAAAAACTAATACATCATCCTCATAGCACGAGGATGGCTCATCATCATAATATTAGACTTGCTTTACATCACAACTATCGAGCCGGAAGCACAGTTCTAGTCTCGTCTCATGGTCTTGCTTTATGTCACAGCAATAAAGCTGGAAGCAAGATACTCGTCCTGCTTTACGTCACAACCATCAGGTCGGAAGCAGGATGCTAGATTGGTTTTACGTCATAGTTATCCAGTCGGAAGCATAGTGCTAGCCTCATTTCATCATCTTGCTTTACGTCACAACCATAAGGTCGGAAGCAAGGTATACGTCCTTCTTTACGTCACAACCATCAGGTCGGAAGCAGGATACTAGATTGGCTTTATGTCACAACTATCCAATCGGAAGCACAGTGCTAGTCTCATCACAACATCTTGCTTTACGTCACAACCATAAGGTCGGAAGCAAGGTACACATCCTGCTTTACATCACAACCATCAAGTTGAAAGCAGGTTACTAGACTTGCTTTATGTCGCAGCTGTACAGCCGGAAGCATAATACTAGTCACATCACATCATCTTGCTTTACGTCACAACAACAAGGTCGGAAGTAAGGTACACATCCTGCTTTATGTCACAACCACAAGGTCAGAAGCAAGGAATATCTCATCACAACAATTACTCCCCCTTTCGAGGAAGGTCCGTTTGGACTATGCCAAACTTATCTCGGAAATACTCAAACTTTACACGAGATAGGGGCTTGGTCAACACATCAACAACCTATTCATCCGTGCTAATGTACTGGAGCTTTATGGCTCCTCTCTGCACCATGTCACGGATGTAATGATATCGGATCTCTATGTGCTTCGACTTATCATGGAATACAGGATTTTCTGTCATCTTTATGCAGCTCTGGTTGTCACATAGGATCGAGGTTGCTTCCATCTCTAGGTCAAATAGACAGGTCAACAACTTTCGAAGCCATATAGCTTCGCAGCTAGCAAAACACGCAACAATGCATTCTGCTTCTGTTGTGCTAAGAGCAATGTTGGATTGCTTTCTACTATGCCACGAGATCATCGCTGATCCCAAAATTGAAACAACATCCATAAGTGTTTTTCCTGTCAGCGATGCTTCCTGCCCAATCTGAATCAGTGTATCCACTCAATGTGAAATCATGATCTCCGTCATAACTGAGACCATTATCTAATGTACCCTTAAGGTACCTCATCACATGTTTTGCAGCCACTAGGTGAACATGTCTGGGTTCTACCAGAAACTGACTCAAGGTGTTCACGGCAAAACAAATGTTTGGTCTGGTGTTCGTCAGGTACATCAACGATCCAATAATCTGTCTATACAATGTGACATCAATCAATTTTGATGAAGTATCGACCAACAGCTTCAGCTTCGCTTCCATGGGTGTATTCATGGGCTTGCATTCCAACATGTCGAATATCTTCAGGATTTCGACTGCATACTTCCCTTGGTTAAGGAAGATCCTCTCTGGACTCTGCCATACCTCAAGATCTAAGAAATAATGCATTAGGCCAAGGTCTTTCATTTCAAATTCTGAGGCAAGTCTCTTCTTACATTCAGTGATGATCTTTTCTTCTCCAGTTAAGAATAAGTCATCCACATATAGCAATAATATCATTGACTCATCGTTCATAACTTTGAAGTAGAGGTTAGAATCTCTTTTACTCTTGGTAAAGCTCAAGCTCGTCAGGAAACTGTTTATACGACCATACCAAGCTTTGGGAGTTTGCTTCAATCTATATAAGGCTTTCTTCGATTTGTAGACATGAGACTTCATGTCTTCAACTTCAAATCCTTGAGGTTGCTCTATATACACTTACTCTTCAATGACACCATTTAGGAAGGTTGTCTTTATGTCCATCTGGTGCAACTTCCACTTCATCTTAGCTGCAAGGGCTATGATGGTTCTAATCGAAGTGTATCTGGCTACAAGAGCGATTGTCTCTTCATAGTCAATGTCTTCTTTCTGAAAAAAGCCATGAGGGACAAATCTTGTTTTATACTTCTCAATACTTCCATCATCAGCATGTTTTATTTTGAAGAGCCATTTGGAGGATACCACGTCTTTGCTCTTCGGTCTGGGAACTATTTCCCATACTTCATTCTTTATTATGGATTGGTATTCCTCTGTCATAGCATCTGCCCATTCTTTCCTCTAAATGGCTTCTTCAACACAGGTAGGCTCCTCCTCTAGGAGATCACACATCAAAGTCGTATAATGTAAGGTAGCTAGAGAGGTAGTGGGGGGGTCCAGAGGGCCCATAGTGATAATAGTGGAGGTCATTCAATGTAAGGTGAATTAGGTCCACTATATTATTAAATAAGGCCCACTATAGTAGTTAGATATAATAAATGGGTAATTAGATATAATAAATGTAAGATGACTTCTTAGAAGGTTCTACTTCTAGAAGATTCCTTCTCTAGAATGTTCTTAGGTGATGGT
>SNQJ01S0018380.1:275429-287807 GCA_010110895.2 Picea sitchensis | reverse complement strand
CTTAGGGTATTACCTGTGACCTGGAACAAGGTCAACAAAACAACAAGAAATAATAATATCCTTTTGATAATAGTAGATAAAGCAATAGCACGAACAATCATTATAGTAGCTCTTTTAGAGCTATCACTTATAACTTGTCTGAAACAAAGATTAGAGTTAAGAGATACAATACAAAATGAGGTCAACACTCTCATAGTGTTGTGATCGAACATTCCTCCATGGCAACCTGGAACTAACACATAGGGTTTCTCCTAGAGGAGGTGTTAGTTGTATCAGGCAAGTGATTACATTAAGCTTTTACCTCTATATGTTCTCATGCTATCAAGTATAATACTTTACAAAGACTGTTATCTCAACTATAGTCATCAAATTGTCACGTGTACCTCTGAATCTTATCAACTTAATTAATCAAACCTGGAGCCTTGTCCTCAAGAATGAGTTCTTGCTTTTCTTCCAAGTCTCCTTCACTCAAGTGACGAGTGCTTTCTTCAACTTGTCTTTTGTACTAGGTAAATATGCTCTATTGACAAAAGGTTAAGTTAGAGAATAAACTCTATGATCTCTACTTTAATCCATCTAATTATTTGATCATAGCTTTAGCATGCAACACTTGATCAAAATAATGTCATAACAAATAGATGTATATTAGGGTAATCACACCTGGGTTGAATCATTCCTCTTAAAGTGTTGGATCTTGAGATCCTTCTGGATCTATGGCAAGAGATCCCTTCTCCTGCAAATACTCTTTAAATTTTAACCATTTAAACATATATGAGTACATACCTCTGATAACATTTGCAGGTAGTGGCTCCATCTGGCAGCAACAGTAATGATTACCAATTCTTAAAAATTTCAAGGGTGACTGCAACTGGTACTACGACTGCAATTGCAACTGATACTGCAACTGGTTCTGAGACTGCAACTGCAACTTAGGGTTTTATGAGGAATCTCTAATTTTTCAAACTTCGAATTTTGAAATTCTGATCCAGGGGATAGATGCACTGAGCTGAGGCGAGTAAGATGGTGTAGTCAGATTTCTGAAAATCCAACTTTTACCCCCTCAAACTTGACCTGCGGATTTCTGGACTGGTGCTTCTGGTTTTCTGGTACTTCTGGTACTGGTTTTTTTGTTTTCTGGTACTTTGTGAAAACTAGGGTTTCACTTTCCAGGAGATCCACCCACTGAAAAGGTGTGATGAAGGTGCCAAAATGATCCTTGGGGGAGGGCACACTTTTCTAGATGGTTTTAGGGCTAAAAAGCTTCACCATCAAAAAGCCCTAATTTGCATGTACGACAACAGTGACGTTTTTCTCTTGCGAAAGATGCTCTCTTCATCTTGGCTTTGATACCATGTTAATGTTTAAGCCATTACTATAGTTCCTTGCATTTCAATAGATAACAACAACATAAGACAGGATCACTGAGAAATACACAATCACAAGAGACACAACATTTATCCTGGGAAACCCTCTAGGGGAAGAAAACCCAGCAAAAATTCCTTATTATAGATTGCCAATACAATGCCAAGAGATAACTCAAGCTGAAACAGAAAGTCCTCTCCAAAAGATGCGCCACTCTCTCTCTCTCCCTCTTCTCCAATTGGAAATCTGAAACTTGTCTCTCAATGAGCAAGTGAGTTGTGTGTCTAAGTGAGGCGTTGGCCTCTTTATTTATACAAGTCTGGCACGTGTGAAATGTCTCTTCACTGGTAGGGATGACTTCTCAAACTGCCTATTACAATTGTCTTTTGACCAATCCACAAAAGGGGATTTGGTTCTATTACAATAATCGACATGATCCTCCACAATGGGGATTGATCAAATGAATAATATATCAAATAATAATAAGAATAGACTTTGTTGTTACATTATTTCAACAAAAACCAGTGCCAATTTCAGGGCCATGTGTTATCGCTAAGGTGGCCATTCAGAGGATAGAGACCTTGTTGGAGAAGGATAAAGTGTTGAGCATTTTAAAGGTATCTTGAACAAATTGTCTCCAAAGAAGTTTTGCATTGAAAAACTAGTTGCCTAACTCTAGAATTACTATATTAGACATATCGTAGGGTGTGATTTCATTGTTACTTGATAAGACAATGATGGGACCGACATTTTTATTTACGTATGCCAAGTTATGTGTGCATTGTAGCAAGGGAATTCCCCAAATTTTCCCCTAGGATGCCCAACAGGAAGCCAATAGCCTTCATAAGCACCCTACTAAAGAAATTGCTAGAGGGAATTTGAAGATATTGATAGCATGCATGCTCAATTGAAAGAAATAATTGCACTTGAATGCCCGGATAAAGAGCAACTCTTAAAACCACAAATCCTTGGAAATATTACACGCATTGGAAAGTTATTTAGAATAAAAATTATTCATTTAAGCATTCAAGGATTGTTTAGAGAAAATGTAAAGATCATGTGCCAACTATTTTCATTGATAGGAGAACACCTTGAAGAGGTTGGTGAATTGACGAGGGGAAGATTATCCTTAGGGGAAATTTGAAGTCTAAAATGGGCCTAAGAGGAACACAATGAAATAATAGTTAAAATAATAAAACAAAAGTTATGAATTTGCAAAAGGAAAGAAATAAAACTACTTTTTTTAATCTTATTTTCAATTTATCTCTTTGTAGGCTTACTCAAATTTCAAGTGTAAGCACTTTGTTGGATGCTTAATTAATTTGTGCATCCAACAAGTATCCACTCTACACATTTTTTATAGACCTGGCCCATATTGAGATAAGCTAAAAATACATGAAAAAAATGTGTTTCCTTAAAAGAAACACAAAATTTTCATATATTTCCAGTTTACCTCAATGTGGGTCTATCAAAAGTATGGATAGTGGATATACGTTGGATCTGGAATTTAATTATGTATCCAACGAGTTGCTACACTTGAAATTTGAGTAAAGCTATATGGAGTTAGGTCGAAAATAAGATTAAAAAAAATAGTTTTATTCATTTCCCTCAAAAAAATCTACCCTTATGGTTGACATCACCGTCGTGAATCTTATTAGTTCTTTTAAAGTAAATTTTCACTATACCTTTTTTATTCTTAGGCCCATTTTTTGCCTCAAAATTCCCCGAATGATTTTGATTCATACATGGCTTGTATAAAAAATGTTGGATCTCTAATTAGAGTCACAAAAAGAATTCATGGCGAGAGATGTGATCTAATTGAGGAAAAACAAATGGATTCTGATAAGAGAGGAGGTTAAGGTGAATATTATCAATTATATGCATACAAACATTGAGAGGAATCTTGGCTTAATGCATGACAACACAAATTCAAATCAGTACCCTAAGAGGTGTTATGCAAAGTGTTACCCCTTATTTTCACATGATTGGTAAATGCATATTTTAGGGGTAACCTAGAAGGGTGCTATAGTCTATAGATACACACTTATTATTTCTTGAGAGAAGTCCTTCATGTGATGATCTTCCATAATTATTCTCTTGGTTGATGGGATGATTCTATCCTTCAAAAGGTTGGGATTTTGGTGGAGGCTGCTTTAGTGGTGCATATTTTCTTCATCATGGAGATCACATGGTTACATCCTAGTCACTTTCACTTGTTGCATGGTTAAATCACGAGTTTCCTCTAACGTGGTGATGTACTTACGTAGTGTTCCATGCCATTGCCATCATTTCGCCTAGGCAAATTGTCATTTACAAGCATTTTGTCACTTTTGACTTGGTAAAATCCACTCCACACATATGTTTTCACCACTTTCCACCATTTTTCCTTGGTGATTTGTGTATCACAACACATTTTAACCTTTTCACCGAAGTAAAACTTACATTCATACCCACATTCCACTTCATTCCATCTCCTAGGAGGCACATGGTACTTTTTTCCTATAATTCCCTAAGTTATAAACCTTATTAACCTCTTAAATCTCAAATTTCCACTATTTCTAGAGTGAACACACCACGCTAGTTCAAGATATTGATTTAAATCCTCAACCTTAGGTTGAGTGCCTAACTATTGATCTATTAGCACTTTATTGTTCTAATTATTCATTGAGGCATTTTCCCTAAGTTTCATTTTCTAAATGATCACTAGGAGTTGTAACTTAAAGTCCATGTGGTACACATGAGACTAGGTTCCCCCCCTTTGGCATTTGTTGAGGTGATACACTCAAAGAAGTTAGTTCTCCCTCATCTCAATGAGCCTTGTTTACACATGTCAAACCTCATTCATGCTACATCCTTATTTATTAGCATGAGGTTTGAGGAGTTAGTTGAGCCTTGAGTTGACTAGGGAAGACTATTTCCCCATGCACCCTAGGGTTTTAACCTTCCACATCATCCATCCACATTATCCACTCATGTGCAAATCCCTAGTTGGTGCACTCCACTATGAGGACATAACCAATTTTTACATAATCTCGTTCACACCTTCCACCCATGTGAAGTGACTAGTGAGGGTTTGACTTGGTCAAAGGGCACCCATTTGCACACATTTTGAGGAGATCACATGGACTTGATGTAGACCTAATTGCACAAGTGTTACAGGCACCCCTTTTAAGGTGATAAATTCATGGTTGACTTGGGAAAAGTGGACATAATTTCACATTCTTTAAGGGCACACTCCTTTCTCTTCAAGGGTGTTGATGAAAAGGAATGACCTTATCCTAATACAAACATTTTCAATTTTTTCCTGGCTAGAGAAAAATAGTTGGGATTATCACCCCGTGTTTATAGCCTCTTTTACAAAATTTCAATTAATTCTCAAGATATATGTCCTTGGAATTAATGCTATATTTTATAATTGTAGTATGTGAAAGAAAAGAAAAATATTTATGACAAAACATTTTTTATTCTTTTTTGAATAACTTTAGAAATGAAAAAAAAAATATGTTATAAGATTACACAGAAACTCAAATGAGATTTCAAAACCATCCAAATATTTTATTTATTCAAATTTGAAATACAACCAACAACATTCTTCATACCCAAAAGGTAAGGACCAGAATGAGATTTAGTATTCAAAGATGATATATTACATCATACAAAGACTACTGGTATCTTTAAGTGAAACCAAGACTGAAACAAAGCTAAAATGACATGCCACAAATATCACTTCCTTGACTATGGACAAAATCCTTAATCAGTGCTAAAAACTAATCCATAAATCTAATAACAACCCATAGACTATCAGAGACATATGATCAACCTTGTGAAATATATCAACAAATCAATACTTCTTGGTTCTCCTTATTGCCACCTTCAGTTTGATCCTGCTATCAACAAGAATTTATTAGCACTTATGTATCTCAGAGATGAATGTAGTAAAGTAATCCCACTTAAGAATCAAGAGCACACCTTATCAGAGTAGTTCTCTCTATCACTCTCCCTTTTTGCTTGTCGCTTGAAATGTTCTTTTATTTCTCTAAAAAGTAGTTTGAGAAGTTCAACTACTTTTAGTTAAATCGTTAACTAATTTTAGTTAAATGGGACAACTCATAATTTGGATAATAATAATATTTAATAATAAGGATAAAATAAATACTAACTAATGGGTGGGGACCCCCTAATGACCTTTTGAACTTTTAACATATCCCCCTTGTTTCTCCTTAAAAAAAATAAACATAAATTAAAGTCATCCAGCATCCATCTAATTATCAACATAGTGTTACGAGGAATAACTCTCTATGGTGTGGGGTAGGACCACAATAGACAAAGCGACACTCAAAAATCAAGTCTAATCTCAAGTATGCTAGAAAAATGGAAATGCCAACAAAAGAAAGGCTATAAGCCTACCTCTTTTGGACGTCCATAGGAGACCATCGTTGAGCTCTCAATCCAATGCTTGATACCTACAACTTGTCCTCAACATTCAAGATACACAAGCATATGGAAAATATATGAAATATTATCATATAAAATAGCATAGTCCATCAACATGTACAACAAATTTACCCATGGAAACTAATACATATATTTTCAACATAGAATTGGACGAGAAAAGAGTGTTTCTATTAATATAGTCAATAGAAGTACATAGGTGACAACCTTCTGTATCGACACTTGATTGAACTGATAAAATAAGTCCCTCCACCTGAGCCTTCACCACTTCAATCCTCCATAAGGCAAGCTCATAATTTTTAGGGGTAATTGGGTTCCTCCTTCAAAAAATAGGAAGATCTTGGGGGATGAACATAAAGGAAGTCTAGACTTAAAGGACAAAGGGATGTAGACTTAATATGAGGCGAAATTTCTCTAGAGTGTGTTTGCTCTCTACTTTTTCTTTCTTTTTTCAAGGCTTGTATATGGCTCAATTTATAGCCTCCAAAGTGAATTGAAGGGTTGAATCAGAGCATTTCCAGCATATGAAAGGCCAAGGGTTATGGATCCCGTGACTTGGCATGGAAAACCCGAAATATTTTTAATTTTGAGCAAAAAACCTGATGTACGCGAGTTGTAATGGAGCAACCTACATATACGCAAGTTGTCTAACCGTAGCCCACGTATATGCACAAAAAATTGAATTTTTTAATTTGGATAGAGAAAAATGGGGGAATTGAGTCTACAGAGGGATAGGGAGCAATCATGATGGCCAAAATCAAGACACAATGGAGTCTGGTCTCAAAATCAACTGAAGATATTTGTATACAATGAAGTACAATCTAATCTTCCATGATAACTGGAGTCATATAGGTATTGCTACGCTGAAAGGCAACAACAGGGATGAGATGTTGCTACTGTGAACTGGAGGTCTTCTACACTAGTCGTCGATGGTGCAAGTATACATCGTGTGAATAAAGGAGTTGAAGTCAAACACAATGAGATTTCGTCGATGGTGCAAGTATACATCGTGTGAATAAAGGATTTGAAGTCAAACACAATGAGATTTCGTTTGATTACCGATCATTGAGGTATACCATTAACAAACGCGAGACAACACACTGATGATGAAAGTAGGCGTCAAGGCATCGAGTACATTCAACAAGTGTGAATAAAGGTGTTGAGGTCGAACACTTGAGGAATCCATTGAGCATGAGATATTGATGTATTCCCAACTGTCAATGGCGATAGAACCTGCAACTGATGACTGCAAGCCTCTAGGGACTCTTATGACTCTAGATCTTGATTCTAGAATAGATGAGCTGATTTCGATGGAATGAGATTCGTTGAAAGGAGAGCATTAAGGTATCTCTCATCATCCATCACGGGGTACAAAGAAATACTTTGACAATTAGGAAGAAATCAGACAAACATGATATGCACGAACCAACAACCATGTGCGTCTCTCGCGTGCCCCAGATGTAAGTAGTACACGAAAGAGATCCTCTGAATAGCAGCCAATAATAAAAATTGTCGACAAAGGTGAAGAAACCATCAATAAGGTCTAATGGAATCCAAGAGACTGCATGAATCCCAATGTTTGAATAGATTTCTTGTCGTCGAACACAAGGGAAACCACCTAGTCAACGACCAATGAAGATATGTCATATGTTAGGTTCAAGGTCACCTACCAATGATGAAAGTAGGCCTAGGGTGAAAGGTAGGACAACTTCATGTGATTATGAGATTCACTTGTAAGGGGATGGTTGACACAAGTTTAGACTTCCTTTGAACCAGAGCATGATACATATGGATAACTCAAGAAACATAGACTCAAGACTGAACATTGACAAAATTTTGTGACACAGGAGGCATCGACAAACTCTCCATAGGGACTGGAAGAATAACTAGTCGGAGGAGTAAAACTATGAGTAACGAGTTCAACGTCCTAAGGCCATACTGAACCCAAAACTTTGATGAATGGAATAAAAAAATTGTGCTATGTTCAAAGGTGACACGATTACTGCCGATGGGAGACAATACTCTTTTCCCGCCCTTCTTTTTTTGTTTTTTTTTTGGTTTTTTTCATAGATGTGAAATAATGTTATGATACAAGAGAGGAAACGAGTGTCGTGAACAAGCCAAAAATTTCCATGCAATGGAACATACCTATGCTCGATGCAAGGGAATACATGCGGGATATGGAAACTCAGGGGGATGTTTCCTCTAGGGGTAAGGGGTGTCGAGTTGCAAAGGATATATGAAAGGAATGAATTGGTGAATGTTGAGAAATGTTTGGGCAATGGGATTATAACGAGGAAGCGAGAGTTGGAATTAGGCTCAACAATGCGTGGAGGATAATGAAATGCAATTACAACTCGACATTAGGAAGAAAATTCCAGTAGTGTTCTTTTTCATAAATTTAGTCCCCTAGGCCCGAAAAACCATAAAACAATACCAAGGAGAACTTTTCTAGCGAATGGTGACTATAGTATTCATTTTGGGTAATTAGTCTATTTGGTCCGGAAAATGGTTAAACTTATATTGAAATAGATGTCCTTTCAAATCCATTTAACAAGTGTGAAAGAGACAAGCTCACTCGACAATATTTTCGTTTTAAGGAGTTTGAAAAGAGCTTAACTAAGACTCTAGGATGTTGTTATGAGAAACATATAATGGAGGGATTCTCATAGGTAGTGGTCAGAATGAGATTGAGTAAGAAGAATGAAGTTCAAACACAATGTCATGGCAGGGATAAACATGAATCTCGAGCCTAATAGAAAACTTACAACATGGGCACCAAAATGAAAAGGGGGTCTAAGATAGGACGCCCATCGAAGGTAGGATCTACCACGTGAATTAAAACAATTCTAAACAACATAGAAGGTTCTGTGTCGCAATTCAATGGGGTTGATCCTAAGGATAATTGATACAAGAAATGAATAATGCAAAAATGTATGGAGGGGAAAATCTAACCTATATGCCAGTTTCGAGATCATGACCTGTTAAAATGGATCGAAATAAATAAACGTACCAAAGAAAATGTCTCTGAATTCTTGTATATAAGACCAAAACACTTACCCATAAGTTAATATGTCCAATATAGAAACCTCTGATAAAACATGTGTTAAGGGATACATAACATGAAAACAAGAAAAACTAAAAGTACAATATGTAGAAAGGACCGCACAACCTTGTGGCTTATGCATATTAGTTCCCTAGGTAGATCTTGTTAGCACCTAAGCATGTAGGGGGGGTATTTTTCCTAATAGGCGACCCCCTTTGGCGAAAATATGGCAAGAAGTGGGGTAAAAACCCACTTACCCTAAGTTTGGGGCGCAAACGCGCGTTTCGTTAAGCAACAGGCAAATCTAGGCGGCTAGAATCTGCGCACCCAGATCTACGGTCAGGGTTGGATTCCGGAGCCCCCCCGCCATTCTACCTTTAAAGGGGAGGGGGGGGGGTCCGGAATTAGTTGCGCATCTCTCAACGACCTGGATTGAGAAGCCCAGATCTACAGTCGAGGATTAATTCCAGACCCCCCCTCCATTCTACCTTTAATAGAGGGGGGGTTCAGAATGGGTGGTTTCATGTGGGCCCTCCTAAAATCCCCTTATCACATCTTCGACTCCCTCTGCTTACCACCTTCCGCCATGTGTCTTCCACTCAGTGCCATTCTGGCCTACCTTTTTCCCATTTCCTCACTCCCACCTGTCATTCCCTACCAGGTGTTCCTCCCCACATTCTTCCCTCGGTTGCTACATCCCCCCATTTCATATTCCTTTTCCCTTTATTCCTCCTCCTCCTACCATGTGCCTCTCTCTTTCTCCATGCCACTCCCACATGTGTCGTGTCCCCACTCCCTGACCTGTCACATTGCGGCCTCCCTGTCACCTTCTCATGGCACATCACCTCATCATCTGGTGTCAAAGCCTCCGTTTCTTCGCCACCTGGTGCTTCCACCTCAGTACCTCTCGTCTCACCCTCACAGTGTTGACGCCATCGCCCCCGTCAGACCCTCATCCACATCCGCCATATGATTCCCCTCGCAACAGTCCAACGAAGCAGCAAAGGCCAAAGGGAGACTACCATGTCCTGCATATGCAGAGTTGACCAAGCCATGCTTGATCCCGAGAAAGAAGTTATTGAGGCAGTTGATGGTGGTTGAACATCGTCTCCTTCCATAAATAGAAGGCTGAGAAAGGAAAAAGCGTAGAGGCAAATTGTCAGTCTATCCTGACAAGGATCGCATCTGACAGAAGACTGGATGGGCAGTCTACCCAATGTCTGCATGCGCAGCTTGACAGAGAAGCTCCTCGATGTCAAGCATTGAACTCAGGATGTGATCGTGCCTTCAACGCCCGAGTCAGTTCCAAGTATATGTAGGCATTTTTTCCATTTTTGTAGGTATCGATGGTAGAGATAAGCTCCTGACTGTAAATCTTTAACAAAGCCTCTGGTTCTCTGGTTATACAATGATATTTTGAGATTTCTTGTTTAATGGCGGCCAACCTCCTCCTTTCCTTGTTCCTCTGAATCTGAAAGCCTGGGTATGGATGATCGAGGCGGGTGTTGTTGTAACTATATAATGCATGTTTGATTGTATTAGTTCTGCAATGTTTGAGGTTTACTTTGAAGTTTCTTTGGTATGAGAGGATCTCATATTTGAGACTTTTCCCCTTTCTTTTCTTTCACTCACTCACCACTATGCAAATTTACTGGCTCAAGTTGAATCAAGCCCTCACATGTCCTTGCTATTCCAACCCAGTTTTATGAGTGAGCGATATTGTTCTGAGTTTAATTCCATTTGATCACCCCCTTTATAAACAAATCATGACATAAACTGATGGGCCTCAGGCTTACTCCTGCTGCAATCCAGGAGTGACTTTTGTAGCCAAAATTTCTGGCGCTGTTGCCTGGGACGAAGTTGAAAATTTTCCCTGGGATTGAACGACATCGAGCCTCTGATTCTGAAGGTGCATCAGGCATCATAGCCCTTGAAGATTGCTACTGTGCACCTGGTGACTCCATTGTGACGAATCCACTGGGGTGAACCTGCTGTGTTAATTGTGGCTTCCAAAGGTAGACACACGCGGTCCCATCCACAATTGCCTCTAGCTACGCCTGAAGCTGATCCAGAGGTGATTATCAGAAAAGGGAAGGCCTCTCAAGGAGAAACTTCCACCGCTAAACCAGGTAATTCACCATCTCCTTCTTTAGAAAATCCATTTTCTTCTTCTCAGCTTCCTAGCAGACCTGTTTCCGAAGTTTCCCGTTTCTTGAATTTTGGGAGTGTTCCTGCTGAGTTTTCCCCTCCTGGTCTGGGATTGGAGGGAGAAATCCTTGTCACTCCCCTCTCCCCTGAAGCTATACCTTGGCGTAGACCCTGGACCACATAAGATTTCACCACCCCTCCTCTTGTTACTATTGCTGCTACTACACATAGAGAAACATCTGCTAACTTAAGCGCCTTAGCCTTCTCTCTGAATCCCCCATTGTTTCCCCTTCCACCTGTTAGTGCATTCCCAGTATTCCATGTTCGAGCTCCTTCTCCTCCACCTAATATTCCTATGGAAGGAGAAAATCCCCCCATCACCAGAATGGAGGCTATAATAGCTACCAGGTATTCTCCCCTTTTGTTACCTTAGCCTCTCAACGCCCTTCCAGCAGATGGCTACCTTAAGAAGTTGCCCAAGTTTACAGGCGAAGGGGACATAGTTGCAGAAGAACACCTTGAATCCTTTTATAGTTTTACATATGATCATGTTATCATGCATGCAGACATATGGATGAGGATTTTCGTCCATAGCCTTGAAGGTGAGGCTAGAAAGTGGTTTAGGGCCCTACCTCCTGGATCGATTGATGGGATTGAGGCTTTGGATAATGCCTTTTTGAGACAATGGGGAGACAAAAAAGACTTCATGTATTACATGATAGAGTTTGGGTCCTTGAAGAGAAAGGAAGGAGAGTCTGTCTCTGACTTCTCCAAGAGATTCAACAAAATGTACAATAAGATCCCCACTGAAATAAAGCCCTCAGAAGCTTCTGCTAAGATCACTTATGATAGCGCTTTTGATCCCGATTTCTGCCTCTTGTTGAGGGAAAGGAGAGAAACTACTCTGGCTCACATGCAGGATGCAACCGTGGAAGTAGAGTCTAACATATTGGCTGTTGACCGACTCAGGAATAAAGCCGATAGATACATATCCAGGAAGAGACCTGAAGCCTCCCCATCCAATTCCTCTCCCCTTCCCCTTCAGATGGAAAAGGTAACTAAAATGCTAAAGTCACTTTCGGCTAGAATGGAAAGGTGGGAGTTAGAAGGGAAACCCATGTACAAAAATCCCCAAAATACTGATAACAGAGGCTTCAGAAGGCCTAGTAACAATGTGCCACAGGCTTCGCCAAGGGAACAAAGGGGAAAATATAGAGAAGATCAAAAGATTCAAACTCCTCTCCAAAATAGCCTAGTTGCTCATGAGGAAGGAGAGGAGATAGATGAGCTCGGCCTTGAAATTCACTGTATTGAAGAAACTTCCCCTTTTCCCCATTTGACTCAATCTGCATATGAAGAATCCCTTATGA
>SNQJ01S0018380.1:236594-268008 GCA_010110895.2 Picea sitchensis | reverse complement strand
CCCCTCATAGCAGAAAGGCCTGCTAAGCCTGCTACAATCACTACTAAAGAGAATAAAACTCATAATACTTCACCAGCAGCCAAAGAACCTATATCTAAGGTAAGGTAAGCTCCTAAGCCTCTTTCCTCCTTTAGTTTTGAGCATGAAATTCATAAGATTAGAATTCATGTACCCCTCTCAGAGCTAGTTAAAAATGAAGATTTCAAAAGGTCCCTCTCCAAACTGCTACAATCTGAGTCCCCCCAGCCTTCCTCAGACTCAGTAAATCTTCAATATGAAAAGCTAGTTGTCGTCCTAGGTCCCATGGTAGGAGACATAGATGATTCATCCCCTCCCTTCTACACATCCTTGAACATACATGATAAAGTGTTGCATAATTGCCTCATGGACTCAGGAGCTTCCCACAACTTTATGCCCAAAATAGTCATGGAAGAATTGGGACTGGAAGTGACAAAGGATTATCACTATTTGTACTCTTTTGATTCAAGGAGGGTGAAATGCCTCAGAGTCATCAAAGACTTGGCGGTCTCTTTATTTCAACTGCCAATGAAGAGTGTGGTCATGGACATTGTGGTAGCTGATGTTCTCCCCAAGTTCGACATGCTATTGTCAAGATCTTGGATTAGAAAACTTGGAGGAACATTACAGATGGATCTCACATATGCCACCATTCTAGTCTTTGGAGGGGAATACAGGAGGTTATACAGAGAAGCTCAGCTGGCCTATATTGTCAGTGACGAAGCAGACCCCACCAATCATCCTATCTTTGCACTTGACACTGATTTGGGGTCTAGTTTACTACAGATCACTGAGACTCCTGAAGCCCATTTTCAAATTAGAAATAAACCCATGCTTAATCATGAGATACCTCCTCCAACCACCCCTGTTTGGAAAATGTTCTTCGACGGAGCTTCTTCTAGCAAAGGCACTGGCGCTGGAGTGTTTCTTGTGTTCCCTTGGAAGGAAACCATATCCCTGTCATACAAGCTGGAATTTGAAGCTACTAATAATGTGGCAGAATATGAAGCTCTTGTTCTGGGTTTAAGGGCTGCAAAAGAAATGGGAATTGAGGAGGTAGAAGTGTTCGGAGATGCTGAGTTGATAACCCAACAAGTCAGGAATGCTTATCGGGATAAGCATCCTCGGCTCAGGAGTTACATAAATGAGGTGTGGGACCTGATTGATAATTTCTTCTCGGATTTCAACATTTCTTTTATTCCAAGAGAGGAAAATACTTTGGCCGATTCCTTAGCTGTCTCAGCTAGTTTGTTCAGGATCCCTCTGCTGCCTAAGATCAAATATGGGGCCGAGATAAGATATAGGCCATCCATGCCGAACAACATCAAGCATTGGAAGGTATTCGAAGATGATCTTGAAATTGAAAAATTTCTTCAGTCCATCGACGAATTCTCCGCATTGCACATTGATCAGGATCCTGATCTTGAAAGTCACCCTCACCTTGAGGTATTTTTAAATAAGATTGCTAATCACCATATTATTCATTTTCCTAGCAATCACATTCCGAAGGGATTAGTCCCTTTAGAAAGACTATTCAATGGGAATGATGTGGCAGTAAAGGTTAGGGTTTCATATGGAGATGCTAATACAGCTGAATGCAACATTGACACACAGGAGGAGCCTACGTTTGTCAAGTTGTCAAGCAGCCTGACCAAAGAACAGAGGGCTGAATATACTGAGTTATTAAGAGAATTTGCTGATGTGTTTGCATGGACATATGAAGACCTCAAGACATATGACACATCTATCATTGAACACAAGATACCATTGAAGGAAGAGGCTAAGCCATTTAGGCAGAAGCTAAGACAGATAAATCCCATGTTGTTTCCTATCATGGAGAGAGAAGTGAAGAAGCTGTTAGATGCCCAAATCATTGTTCCCTTGAGATATTCTGAGTGGGTAGCCAATTTGGTCCCAGTAAGGAAGAAAAGTGGAGAAATAAGATTCTGCGTCGATTTCAGGAACCTGAACAGGAGCTCAAAGAAAGACAACTATCCCTTTCCCAACATGGAACACATATTGTAGAGGGTAATTGGTGCATCTAGCATATCCATGATTGATGGTTTTTCTGGCTATAATCAAATATCAGTCATGCCTGAGGACAGAGAAAAGACAGCCTTCACCACTCATTGGGGCACATTCATGTATGCCAAAATGCCTTTTGGATTAATGAATGCAGGAGCAAATTTTCAGCGAGCCATGGGCATAGCCTTCATTGGGGAGAAAGATCAGTTTGTGGTGATCTATCTGGATAACATCACAATCTTCTCTAGGTATGATAAAGAGCACCGCTGTCACTTGAGGAAAGTTTTCTTGAAGTGCCAGAGGTTTGGTCTATCCTTAAATCCCAAGAAATCTTTGTTTTCCATGAAGGAGGGGAAGTTGTTAGGCCATATAGTATCAGCAGAGGGAGTGAGAATTGATCCCAGCAGGGTAGAGGCAATTCAGACCCTGTCACTTCCTAGGTCTAGAAAGGAATTTTAGACTTTTTTAGGGAAGATTAACTTTCTGAGGAGGTTCGTCTCAAATTTTGTTGAGGTGGTGAAACACATCACAACCATGCTCAGAAAGGGAAATGAAGTAAAATGGACTGCTAAACCCAGTGAATATTTTGTCCAAATAAAGAAGGCATTGACTGAGGCACCTGTGCTGATCAGTCCTTTATTCCAAGGATTTCCTAATTTTTTCTTTTGCTTCTTTTGATACAGTAGCAATGGTCTTATTGCAAAGAAATGAGGAGGAGTGAGAGTTACCCATTTCCTTCTTCAGCAAGGCATTAAGAGATGCAGAGATCAGGTATGAGATCATGGAGAAACATGCCTATGCCTTGGTGAAAGCTCTTAAGGCTTTCAGAGTCTATGTTTTTCACTCAAGAGTGACTGCATATGTTCCTTCAGCCTTTGTGAAGGACATCCTTATACAGCTTGACATAGATGGGAGAAGAGGTAAATGGATTGCCAAGATCTTGGATTTTGACCTGGAGATAAAGCCCACCAAGTTGGTAAAAGGGCAGGGTTTAGCCAAGCTCTTGGTTGAATCCAATTGCAGGGCCTTGGGGGTTACCTTCATCAACGCTTGCTCAGAAAATCAACAAGCTGATTCATCCAGCAAAAGCTCTCAGGGTGGCTTATCACTAGCAGAATGCACTTGGTACAGAGACATTTTGTACTTCCTGCAAGAGTTGAAGCCTCCTGATGGGATGGGTAAAAGAAAGGCAAGATATTTAAATCTCAAGGCGGTCAGATATTGCCTCATTGACCAAGTCTTGTACTAGAGAGACCCTCTAGGGGTGTTTCTAAGGTGTCTGAATCCACTGGAAGCCCATAAAGTTATGTTTGATTTCCATAGCAGCCTTTGTGGAGGTCATCACTTCTGGAAGACTGCTGCTCACAAAATTCTCAGGGCTGGGTACTATTGGCCCACCTTATTCACTGATGTCTACAGAGAGGTCAGAGCTTGCATCAAATGCCAAAGATTCCCAGGAAAGAAACAACTCAAATCTCTGCCTCTTAAGCCTGTAGTAGTTTCAACACCCTTTCAATAGTGGGGGTTGGACTTCATTGGAGAGATTCATCCTCCTTCAAGTGGCCAACATAGATGGATCCTGACTACAACAAACTATTTCACCAAGTGGATAGAAGCTGCCCCCACCAGGAGTGCTTCACACAAGGTAATTATCAACTTCCTGGAGGATATCATAGCCAGATTTGGTTGTCCCAGCAGAATTGTCACCGATAATGCTGCTTCTTTCAAGTCTGATCCTCTAATTAATTTCTGTGAGCAGTTCGAGATTTCACTAATTCACTCCACTCCCTATTATCCTCAAGGAAATGGATTGGCAGAATCTTCTAATAAAAGCCTAATCAATCTCATTAAAATATTATTGGAAGACAATAAGAGGGCTTGGGATTCAAAGCTCAAATTCGCTCTATGGGCTGATAGAGTGACAATGAAGAAATCCCTGGGCACCTCACCTTTTCAACTTGTTTATGGGACAGAGGCTATTTTTCCCACTCAACTTGCTTTACCTGTAGCAAAATTCCTTCAAGGTCATGAAGGAGAGCCAGACCATATGGTTAGAAGAATTCATAAAGTGGTGGAAGTACAATAGATCAGGGAGAAGGTAATGGACAGAGCTTACAGTCATCAACAGAAGATCAAGCAAGCCTTTGACAGGAAGGTTAGGAAGAAGGAATTTGAGCTGGGAAATTTGGTGCTTAAGTGGGATGCACCCAGGCAGGATAGAGGAAAACACAACAAGTTTGATGCCCTCTGGATTGGGCCCTTCAAAATCTCTGAAGTATTCTCGAATAACACTTACAGGTTGCAGGATTTGGAGGGAAAAGAAGTTTTTAATGGCTCAGTAAATGGGTATTTCCTGAAGAAATGCTTTTTCTGAGCCGTAAATGGCTCCTCTATTTTTGTAAATATTGTTTTATGTTTCTCTTCGGCTTAATAAATGACTCCATAGCCCAACAACAAGGCATTGGAACCACAGAATGAGTTCTTAGAGCATCACAGGGATGAAACTATCCCCCATGGAGCGTAATGTTAGCACCTAAGCATGTAGGGGGGTATTTTTCCTAATAGGCGGTCCCCTTTGGCGAAAATATGGCAAGAAGTGGGGTAAAAACCCACTTACCCTAAGTTTGGGGTGCAAGCGCGCATTTCGTTAAGTGGTAGGCAAATCTGGGCGGCTAGAATCTGCGTGCCTAGATCTACGATCAGGGTTGGATTCCGGAACCCCCCCGCCATTCTACCTTTAAAGAGGAGGGGGGGGGTCCGGAATTAGTCACGCATCTCTCAACGGCCTGGATTGGGAAGCCCAGATCTGCAGTCGAGGATTAATTTTGGACCCCCCCCCCCNTTTAATAGGGGGGGGGGTTCCAGAATGGGTGGTTTCATGTGGGTCCTCCTAAAAGCCCCTTGTAACATATCCGAATCCCTCCACTTACCACCTTCCTAAATGTGCTTTCCACTTAGCGCCATTCTGGCCTACCTTTTTCCCATTTCCTCGCTCCCACTTGTCATCCCCTGCTAGGTGTTCCTCCCTGCATTCTTCCCTCGGTTGCTACTTCCCCCCATGTCATATTCCTTTTCCCTTTATTCCTCCTCCTCCTACCATGTGCCTCTCTCTTGCTCCACACCACTCCCACTTGTGTCGTGTCCCCACTCCCCAACTTGTCACATTGCGGCCTCCCTGTCATCTTCTCGTGGAACATCGCCTCATCATCTGGTGTCACAGCCTCCGTTTCTTTGCCACCTGGTGCTTCCACCTCAACAACTCTCGTCTCACCCTCATAGTGTTGACGGCATTGCCCCCGTCAGACCCTCATACACATCCGCCATATGAGTCCCCTCGCAACAGTCCAACCAAGCAGCAAAGGCCAAAGGGAGACTGCCACGTCCTACAGATACAAAGTTGACCAAGATGTACCTGATCCTATAAAAGTAGTTATTGAGGCAGTTGATAGTGGTTGAACGTCGTCTCCTTCCATAAATAGAATGTCGGGAATGGACAAAGTGTAGAGGCAGATTGTCAGTCTATCTTGACAAGGATCGCGTCTGACAGAAGACTGCATGGGCAGTTTTCCCAACGTCCGTATGCGCAACCTGACAGAGAATCTCCTCGATGTCAAGCATTGAACTCATGATGTGATCGTGCCTTCAACACCCGAGTCAGTTCCAAGTATATATAGGCATTTTTTCCATTTTTGTAGGTATCGATGGTAGAGCTAAGCTCCCGACTGTAAATCTTTAAAAAAGCCTCTGGTTCTCTGGTTATACAATAATATTTTGAGATTTCTTGTTTAATGGTTGCCAGCCTCCTCTTTTCCTTGTTCCTCTAAATCTGAAATCCTGGGTATGGATGATCCAGTCAGGTGTTGTTGTAACTATATAATGCATGTTTGATTGTATTAGTTTCGCAACGTTTGAGTTTTACTTTGAAGTTTCTCTAGTCTGAGAGGATCTCATATCTGAGACTTTTCCCCTTTCTTTTCTTTCACTCACTCACCACTATGCAAACTTGCTGGCTCAAGTTGAATCAAGACCTCACATGTCCTTGCTGTTCCAACCCAGTTTTCTGAGTGAGTGATATTGTTCTGAGTTTACTTCCATTCGATCACCCCCTTTATAAACAAATTGCGACATAAACTGATGGGCCTCAGGATTACTCCTACTGCAATCTAGGAGTGACTTATGTAGCCAACAAATCCCATTGCTAGGCTCATGCTAAGGGCTTCTTTGGTAATCAACTTGTAAATTTTTCAGTTCAGGAAGAGGTTGAAAATCTAAAACCATAGCTTCAAGGGTAGCCTCATCTGAAGGCAACTCAACATCCATGCAACTGAGGCTCGAAAAATAAAAAACAACAAGATCAGACTCAAGAGGAAACACTAGATTACTTGGGCCAATAGGGGGAAGCAAGGGATTCCATGCCCCCATCGGATAAAACACCTGATCAATTGCCGAGACCTTGTCTCGAAAAGGAAAACATAATTGTAAAGGATCCTTCTCAGGAATGCACAAAGGGAAAACCTGAGGTAAAGTTCAAACAACAAGGTGATTATCAAATTAAAGTTGATCAATAGTGACAATGTTTCTGTCGAAAGCCAATAACTCACTGGTAGCTGAGAGAAGCTTGGGAGAGCCCAAAGCTTGCCAAGCCATGGAGGATAAAATACTTTTAGAGGATCCTTCATCTACTATACATCGATGAATGCCTATTTTATTAACTCCAACCATTATTTGGAAGGGTGCAGACGAAGGAATGTGAGGATCTACAAGATCATTCCAATCAAAGGAAACCATCCTAGGACTTGGAGGGAGCGTATTCGGAGAGAGTGGAATGCCACCTTGTTCAGAAGGTATTGAAATGGAAATGCTAAGGACATGGTTGAAAAATGCATAACTCCTAGAAAGAAGAGTGGAATTGGCCAAAGATTGCATCGACGATGTCACTTCCTTGGACTTGTCACTCTCCAAGAGAAGAGTCAGATCGATCAAATATTGCATCGACATGACCACTTCCTCAGCCGTTGGTTGGATATGATGCGAGACAACATGGTCAAGAGACGCATCACCCCCCAAAACAAGAGTGGTGTCGGTTGAAGATTGCATCGACACTACCGCTTCTTCAACAAAATATTGATTAGATTGTTGGGAAACCAAAGATGACTCAGAACTAGAAGGGCCATCAGATGAGGATCATGCTTCTCATACCACAAAAATAGCATGGAAAAAACGAGTTAGGTGATCTCCTTCGCAAAGTATACAAACGAACTTGGGCTTACGTCCTATACGTCTAGGCTTCTCAATCATATGAATGCCCCCAACATGACTTGCAGTGGCCAATGACATGCTCCCAGCATGAATTATAGAGGCTATTAGTTCATCTCCAACATGACTTGCAGAGGTTGTTGAGGAATCCCCAACATGACTAGTAGTGGTTGTTGATGTTTATCCAGTATGACTAATAGTGACTAGAGTCGAACCCACAACATGAATTGCAGCAGCTGGTTTCTTTCCCCCAACATGACTCACAGTGACTGGTTTCTTGTCTTCAACATGACTCGCAAAGGTTGTTGATGAACCCCCAACATGACTAGCGGAGGCTGGTTTCATGAAAGGTTGTGAAGGTATCATCCCAAATGGGAACGATTGTGAAGACAACGCGATATGATACAAATTACTCATGTGAGGATATATAATTCTCCCTGATGAAGGAATTTTGTGTGTGGGGTTTCCCATAGAAAATTGATTCCACCCGGATGTAATACCAGAGGTTAGAGAAGGATTTGGCATGAGAAAATCATTCGCGGGAAAAGGCATTGTGGATGATGGATAGATGAACACGATATATGAAGTAAAAACACTGCCCATATGTCCATTCCATATATGGAAATTATAACTAGGATTGGGTTTAGAGGAAGGAGGATTCCAACCCTCCATCGTAGGAAATACTTGAGGGATATGACCCCCACCAAACGGGAAAGGATTATCAGGAGGCGACGTGCCCCCCGACCCAAAACTAGCATTGATGTTGGGTGTTAGAAAGGAGGAAGAAATGTGCAAAGTCATATTCAATATACCAAAAGAAAAAGGATTAGAGGCCAAAGGCATTGACTGAGTACTATAACAAGGCATCCCCATGAAAAAGGTGCCTGGGATAGTGGATATCGATGATGATGAAGTCATAGCACTCAAAAATATATAAGGATTCGTCCCCATGGACTGAGCTAAGCTCAAGAACGGGGTAGCACTAACTAAGGGAGTCACAAAGGCTCCACTAACCATAAGGAAGTTTGGAGTCGTATCGGTACTTAGAATGGGATGATCATGAGCCTTAGCGACGAACATGTACGTACCACATTTAATAATTATACACCTTTGAGGATTTGGATTAGGTATCAGAACAAACTGTGGTAATTGATTCAAGAGTCGACAAGATCGGCGGGGAGGCTGGTCTCGCTCCACGATGACTCAAAATTCGTGATGCAAAGAAAAATCCTAAGGCCAACTAATATACAAAGAAAACACTCTTAAATAAAACTAGAAGCTAAATGCACACAAACAAATGAGGATGGATGAAAAGGGACCTCCTGATTTAAAGAAGGTATGCCTCTCCCAGAAGGGGATGAGACTCTTGAACAGTAGAGTGGAGTTAACAGAACCAGTTATAAGGACCCTTGTGGGATTCACAATGCGATCGATCAAACCTCTCCGAAGAGAATA
Organism: Picea sitchensis; assembly: GCA_010110895.2. Classification (NCBI taxonomy): domain Eukaryota; kingdom Viridiplantae; phylum Streptophyta; class Pinopsida; order Pinales; family Pinaceae; genus Picea; species Picea sitchensis. Next base: position 259,254 of record SNQJ01S0018380.1, on the reverse strand, counting down.
TCCTCCATAAAGTCTGTGTGTTGTCGGATCCCTATATGACTCAGGGTACATGCAGAATAACCCCTGCAAGCAACCTATGTGGATACCTAGATCAAGAAACTAAGGTCAACAAGGTATAACTAATGCTCGAGAAAGGAGTCGTAGGTTAGGTCCACTATATGGGTAGGGTAGAAAAGTACGAAGCCTTGAAATCACCACCTCTCACAGAGGTAGATGCACTAGTAAAATCCCCAGATACAAATAGAACCCTAGGAATATCTCTGATGCTAGGAAGGTATTAGAAGGCTATCTCTGCAACCAACTTCGCATGACCTTGTGCTTAACTTTGGTGTTAGTGGATCCTTTCGAGGACACCAATTATACAATGGGTTTTACCACTCCTGAATAGACACATATGTTGAATTTTGTAGCCTTGGAGAAGTTTGCTCACAAAATCCTATTCCAAGGATATAAATCCTAAACTTGTTTGTGTACCCTGAAAAACAAAATTGTTTCTAGTCAATTTTTATTATTTAGCGTTAATTTTAGTGGCTTCTACTTACTCAAGAGGTTCGATTGTGAAACTAATGGTGTTATGACTCAACATAAAAAAAACACATGTAAAAACACTACTAAGTACTAGTCTTGTTTTTCAAAAGAAATGGTATGCTTCTAAATGCTTTTCACAAGATGAAATCTCTTTCAATTTCAATGGAAATGCAATCTTTCCTAAAATGCCAAGACTAATGCAATTTGGATAAAAGTGTAAATGCTTCAAATAAAATGCAATTTTATTTATTTATTTTCAATATAGGAAAATGAAAATGCAAAAAACAATTTTTTTGTATTTTCAATATAAAGGAATGAAAATGAAAAATTGAACTAATAACCTCTTGGATAGACCATACTGCAAGCATGGGAAGATAAGCCAAGCATGACACCAAGAATCTACTACTCAGACCAAAATGCAAGGACTAAAAATGAGAAAAATGACAAGAAGCAAGTTTTCCAAAAAATTTAACAATACCACAACTTCCTATCACTCTGCAAGCACTCAACAGATAGGACAAAGACCCAAGAAGAATCAACAACACTTAGAACTCACCCAACAAACACCAAACTGATCCAAAAAATCTCAGAAGAATATGTACACGACTGTTCATGGAACATAAGCGTATGTATAAACCCTTTTTGTATTTTCAATATAAAGGAATGAAAATGAAAAATTGAACTAATAACCTCTTGGACATACCCTATTGCAAGCACATGAAGACAAGCCAAGAAGGACACCAGGAAGCTACTACTTAGAACAAAATGCAAGGACTAAAAATGAGAAAAATCACAAGAAGCAAGTTTTCCAAAACATTTAACAATAGCACAGCTTCCTATCACTCTGAAATCACTCAACATACAGGACGTAGACCCAAGAAGAATCAACAACACTCATAACTCACCCAACAAACACCAAACTGAGCCAAAAAAACTTAGAAGAATATGTACGTGATTGTTCATGGAACATAAGCATATGTATGCACCCTAGACACATACAACCCGTGTATATACTCACCCTAGACACAGATAGTCTGCATATGTATGCACCCTAGACACAGACAGACCGCATATGTATGCACCCTAGACACAGACAATTCACGTATGTGTAGACCCTAGGCACAGACAATCTGCATATGCATGTGACTGTTCAGGGGAAACAATGATTGGGTAAGGATTAAGCCAAGAAACTCATATATACAACAATGTACAGGCTGTTAAGCTACATGCGACATAGAAACTCATGAAAAAAGAGAGAAATAAAAGAGGAAAATCACCAACAAACCCCCAAAAGGAGAAATTACCTAGTGGAGTCACCAATTTTGTTATAAGGAATAACTCTCTATGGTTTGGGGTAGGACCACAATAGACAGAACGACACCCATAAATCAACTCTAATCTCAAGTATGCTAGACAAATGGAAATTCCAACAAAAGAAAGGGCATAATCCTACCTCTTTCGGACGTCCGTAGGAGACCATCATTGAGCTCTCGATCCAATGCTTGATACCTATAAATTGTCCTTAACATCCAAGATACACAAGCATATGGAAAATATATGAAATGTTATCATATAAACTAGCATAGTCCATCAACATGTACAACAAATTTACCCATGGAAAATAATACAGATATTTGCAATATATAATTGGACGAGAAAATAGTATTTGTATTAATATAGTCAACATAGGTACATATGTGACAACCCTATGTATCGACACTTGACAGAACCGATAAACTAAGTCCCTCCATCTGATCCTTCAGCACTTCAATCCTCCACAAGGCAAGCTCATAAGTTTTAGGAGTAATCGGGTTCCTCTTTCACAAAATAGGGAGAGCTTGGGGGATGAACATAAAGTAAGTTCAGACTTAAAGGACAAAGGGATGTAGACTCAATATGAGAAAAATTTTCTCCATAGTGTGTTTGCTCTCTACTTTTTCTCTCTTTTTTCAAGGCTTGTATATGGATCAATTTATAGCCTCCAAAGTGAATTGAAGGGTCAAATCAAAGTGTTTCCAGCATATGAAAGGCCAAGGGTTATGGATCCTGTGACTTGGCATGGAAAACCCAAAATATTTTTAATTTTGAGCACAAAACCTGATGTACAAGGGTTGTAATGGAGAAACCTATGTATACACAAGTTGTCTAACTGTAGCCTGCGTATATGCACAAAAAATTGAATTTTTGACTTCGGATAGAGGGAAAGGGAAGGCCACTAAAGCATGATGCATAGAGTGTGGAAAACATTTCTATAACACATAGCACATATCCCAATCAGCTCATAGAAATACTTATAAACATCCTTGGTGACTCACAAATAATAAACATATTTATAAAAAATAAATATATCATATTTTTTTTAAGTCTGAGTTGTCATAAATATGTCAAAATAAATATACCATCAACTGCCTAAAAATAATACTACTGTGAAAATATCAAAAAATGATGAATAATCAACTTGTCCAAAGCATACCACTGTCTAGAAAATAATAACCAGAACTGACCTCAACAGTGAAACCATCATAATAATACTTAAAAATCAGAAGTCATGTTTTTTATGTGAGGCAGTCTGCCTCTGTTTACTTTCCTGTGGCTTCATGAATTCCAAACCTTCATTAAATGGTGCTTTAACTCTTGATGTTGATGCTTCCAGATGCATGTCCTCAAAAGAAATATGTTTACTTTCATTTTTTTGATTTTTGGCATGAGAAGTGACTGGATGTGAGGAAGTCGTTGGCTGATCATAATTGACAGACTGGGCATGTCGTTTTCCTTTGTTAGGCTCAAGCTCGTGAATTTGATATTTAAGCTTCTTTAATAGATGAGCATAATGGGCATGAGAAGCTTTTGATGAAATATGTAGGGAAAATCACTTTGGAGGAGGTGGAGGCATTGTCAATGAAATTGTGGGCCATCCTTGGGCTTGATGTTGAGGAGGATTAATAATCTCATTCCAATCATCATTGGATGGAATATCAGGAGGTAATGAAACATGTGGTGGTACAGGGATACTAGAAATTCTTGGAGGGGGGTATTTCAGGTGGAGGACTGGGTTGGAAGGCCCCTTGTACTGCTAAGTTCAAGAAATTAGTTTGTAGGAGCTGGTTAAAATGCTTAGAGTCAACATCAAAATGAATTGAGAAGCAGAGTCTTTTGTTACCCAAACAATCATTAGGCCTTCTCCCTCTTGCCCTATTTCCTCTGCCACCATTGTCTCTACTGAATAAATTCATCTAGAAGTGCAAAGAAGAGTTAGAGAATTCATACAATAGCCGATAAACATCAAATACCATTTGCATAACATAATTTAGAAATAGCTTTGTTGATAGAAAACAACGTACAAGAAATCAAGGACAAACACAGAGGATTAATCAAAATATCATTTATTCCTTTCGATCCTTCTTTATCACATAAGTAATTATCATTTAATAACACGTGAAAATCAATGTATTTTGGGAATATGATGGGATTGTAATGTGTGAAAAGTGAAATAATGGTAAGGAAAGGTTATGGCACATGTTCAGAAACAATCTATTGTCAAACATCTGCAAAGTCTAGTTATTTGTTAGCAATCTCTTCATAATTTCCCTATCCAAACTATATCCATCATTGTCCATCCTTAATTGTCAAAAAATATCCATGCATCAGGGGGAATTTTTTTTTGAATTAAAGTAAATATGGAATTGGGAGATGGGAATAACTTATGAAAAATGGAAATATGGAGGAATTGGCCCTGAGCAATAAAACTAAATTTGTCAAATATAATCTGTCTGTAACATAATCTTTCAAAATCTGACCATAACTATATACATATCTCCATTATAATATATTCTTGTGTCTAATATCAATATAAAGAAATATTTAATTTCATATCATAGGAGGAAAGATAAATGAACATTTGAAATGATATATGAATCTGAGAAAGAGGGAATAGCTTACGAAAAGTGATAACATGAGGGAATTGATCCTGTGTATAAGAAATAAAACATTGCAATCCTAAAAACAAATCTCATTTCTCTTTAATATTCAAGCTATGAGCGATGATATCTAACAGTTACAAAGATATGCCAATCTTAATTAAACCTTTCTTCAATAGTAATATTCAACGAATGCACATAAATTATATCACCAATGTATAATCATTTTCTCAATCATTGAGGATCTAAAATTGTTTATCATTAGTATCCAAGTAATGTTTCTCTTCCAACTTTTAGCAGAATGTTGGATAGAGTTCTTTAAAATTTAGGATTTGAAAAATATTCATTCTTCAATACTGATATGAACCATTTCCAAATAACTTATCTGTATAAAATACTGAATACGGCCAAAGAAGGTGTTCAAATTTCTCACCAGTTTGAGTTTCCAACATATCATATATTACTTTCAAGAAAGTATCCATCCATATCCCAAAACAATCGATGCATATCAAACTAATCGTTTTCCATACACGACCATGGATCGAAACTAGATCAAGCTAATATTTCATTATAACTTGAGGCTTATTACATCGTTTAAAGAGCATTAGGGTTTCCAAACTGGAGAAATTCCAAACTCTTCTTATAGGATCAAGACATATTATTTTATAGATAAGGATGGGAAACCCTAGGGTTTAGCAACGAAACATACTTCAACTTTTGTCATTGATCAAGCAGAGTGATAAGGTGATTTTAAATGCTTAAGCTCCAAACCAGAATGAACATTTCCATTTGCTATAAAAATAATTGAATCATGATCCAAGACAACATTTCCTAAACACAAGGGCGCAACCCAACATAGATATGAAAGCTCATAACCCTAACTCCAAGTAAAGGGTACTCCAATACGACAAAGGATTCACTGAAGAAGAAAGTTACATATCAAGATGGCAAGATGATTTAATGGAAACTCATAATGGAAGGGAAAAGTCGAGGAGTGACTCCCTTTTCTTTTAAACAAAAGACAAAATTTTAGGTCGTTTCGTGATTAGACTAAGGTCGCATACCCTATTTTCACTATAAAAATAATGTCGAGGAAGAAAAACCTTGAAGACAATTTGAAAAACCCAACAATATTTTGATGGATACGAACCAAAGAACTAAACATGGGAGTATTCCGAGCATTTCAGTTTCACGAGGGAAAAATGATAGAACGAATTCACAGGTACGAAGCATGCACATTTACAGTAAAGAAAATCTCCTAAATTATTATTGCAAAACAAATGACATGCATTTAATGGGTATAAGATACGATAACATATCTTCACTAACAACTTTTTTTTCTCTTGAAAAAATCGAGTTTTATTGTCAAAACAATCACGGTTATGGGTCTAAAAGAACAATATTTCCATAGCTCAATTCCAAAACTAACAAAGTGAAAATGCCATAATGTTCAAGGTGGTAACCTCAATGAAAATTCTTTGTCCCATGAATTCAATGCATGGGATCTCACGTCTCCTCAACATTAACTCTTTTCCATATCATACTTCCATTAATCAACCACAATGAATAGAAATATATGTTGGACACACCGACTACATTGAGAGGGGGGGTGAACAGTGTAGGGATCTTTTCACAAAACTTCCCTTTAGACAAATCTCCTTAGTTAGCAATCATAATTTACTCATCACTTATTGTTGTCATTTATAATAAGTTAAATGTGAACATGCATCAACAACATATATCAGCTACATATATCATCAATAAATCATCACCACAAGGAACAAAAATAACACAAGATGTATGTACAATTTTATTTTTATTATGGACTACAATCCTTGGGTTATCAACAACAACTGAATAGAGTACAACTCTACAAGAGAACCATCTCTATAATGCAAGACTCAACTTACACCCTCAACACCAACTAAGATGAGGCAACAATCCTCAATAGATATAAATCTGTCAACAGGTACGCGACCTATCGGTAGTGCAGTATGCGTATGCACGAGCTCTACCAGTAGTACAACTCGCATATGTATGCAGCCAGTCAGTACTACAGCCTGCGTATCACTTTTGAGTTACTTAGGGTTTTCTCTTCAAGATGAACTCAGATCCTCTGCAACCCTCAATCACATTCTCTTCTGTCTTTCACTGTCCAATCTGACCCATAACCAATCACAACACATGCAAGCTCTCCAACAACTTACTCATGCTTCTCAACCATACAATATGAATGCTACTCAATCATGTATAAGAAACCATTATACTATAGAAATCATATTAGTATTGAATCATAAGAGTGTTTCTCACTCCATCAACCAACACAAACCACATCACAACAACCATACCAAGAATGCCTTAAGAATTCACCACAAAACAAGCAAGAGTATCCATCAAGACAACAATGTAACCATACCATAGCTTCTATGGTAGATCTGAGCCCATAGAATGCAGATCTTGAACCTGCTTCAGTCTTTAAGAACCTGGCACCAACTCACACACAAGTATTCATGAATTTATCCACTATACGCGCTCTGTCCTCATTCAGTCCGCGTATGTATGCGCTCTGTCTCATTGCAACCCATGTATACCTCAAAAACCAGGGTTTCTGAACTTCCACAACTTTTTTTTTCATGATCTCAGACTTACTGAAACTTTGATGCATCCATGATATCCTCCAAATCATCTCTCTCTCAGAGTAGATATTCAATACATGCTCAAGAGATTCATTTCACAAGATACCCTTGCCTCTTATTTATACTCTCCAAGTAGCTTCCTTAGAAGCATCTTCTAGGTCACTTAACCCATTTTCCTCATTTTAGGGTTAACCACTTTCCATAATTAGAAATTTCTCCATTACTTTATTATTTAAATAATCCTCATTGACTTTGTCACCTCACTTTATCATTTAAATAATCTTCTTTGATTTTGTCACTTCACTTTATTATTTAAATAATCCTCCTTGTCTTTGTCACTTCACTTTATCATTTAAGTAATAATTTCTTCTTTGCAAGCTCTTTGACTTATTTGACCTTTTGGGGCTTCAAGACAACATATGAAGGTCCTCCATCTTTGTAAGGCCATAAATCTCAAACCATGAGGATTTATGTGACATTCCACATACCACCGAAAATGGCATGACAAACACTATCCATCTAGGATAGTTTCACTGACAAATTCATTGATCTTCATCTCATTATCCCACAATTAAGAATGGGTTCTCCAATCATACTTCTAGGATAACTCAACCATAAAATGTCTTCCCATGAGGGATTTCACCATAAGGAGACCACTTTGGAGTTCATCCATTTGTACTCCTTATCAACCATGATAAGGCAATAATGAGTCATCTTTAAATCAGCCCAACTATGCATCATATATCAAAGAAACCACATCGATCCATCTTTATCTTTGCATCATGTATCAATGAAAACTCATTGATCCATCTTCATCTATGCATCATATCAATGACAACTCATTGATCCATATTCATCTATGCATCATATCAATGACTACGATTCCACTTGACATCAAACCATTCACATCAAGGACAATACATATTACATTAGTATGCTATGACAAAACATTGTTCATTTGACATCATCAATCAATCAATCCTTTGGCATCAATCAATCTCTTGACATCAATCAATCACTTGACATCAATCCTTTGACATCAATCCTTTGACATCAATCAAGAAAACCCTTGGCATCAATGACAACATGATCCAACAATATAATCCATCATGCCATGTATTCAACAGTTCACGTGCTTTACATCCATGCCAACAAAGTTTTAATAATGTTTGGAACGACGACCAATTCAACATCATTCTCAATTAACCCACATTTATTGCCAACCAAATGATATGATGGTGTATATATATTGCAGTAAAGGTTTAAGGTAAAGTTAGAATGACAACAATATTCCATATGAAATCAAAACAATATACCATATGCATAATGTTGGAAAGAGCTTCCAACTATTAAACTTCATTATGCCACCTTTCAATATAGTAAATACATGATATATATGAGAGCCCGACACTATCATACAACATGTAATGTTGTGTTATGTCATTCAAGTACCATTTTATTTTGGATTGTTGTGATATATCGACCAAAATTTTAAAGTAAAGACTACCATATCAATTTGAAATTGTGTACACTATGAGAACTTTAATATGGTACTCACCTTTTGAAAACATTGATTATTTGCACACATTTTGATAAGATAACCATGTATTTCTTTTCCGTAGCATGGCAAACAATTATATGTTTCAACCACCATATATTGGAGAAACCCAAATGAATAATCAATTTGCAACAAGATACCTCCAATAACTGTAGTAAAATCAAGTGCTATCATTAACTCTTATAACAAGGGGATTGTCATTTTTCTTCCTTTTTCTAGGGGGTCCCACCTATAGTTAAGTATTTATAAATAATATATAATAATTTTTTTAAAAACAATGCCTTTCAATCATTTGCAGGCTTGGTGGCTTAGGGCGATTTTATGAGTCAACAAAGGGCACATGTATGATGAATATTTTATTGTTAAGGAGGTTTTTAAGTGTATATGAGGAACTCCTTCCTGGTGCACACTAGTGGAGGAAATATTTTATTGATTAAATCCAAGTCAAAGTGGACTAAAGAAAAAGAAACAAGGGTGCATTAGTTCATGAAGGAATTTTATATTTTTTCTTGGTCGAAGGACTTCTAGAAGAAGCACTCAAGTAATATTATTATTTGGGGATATTTCTAGGAGAGCACCCTCATCATGGATGTTTACACTTAGCATTCATGCACACCTTTAGGAAATTCACCCTACCTATTTGACCAAGCATTTTATTAATATTTTGGAGGAAATTATTTCTTGGAGAGTTCTTGGCACATGAGGAGGACAAATGGAATCTAGATTTTGCCTTTGCATGAAGATGAAGATGGAGGAAGGCGAAATGTGGCACTACATTCATATGGAACATTATATATAAGTGTTTTCGATGGGAATTGGACCTAATTCTCTTACTTAGGTAATTGTAAATATTTATTATTTTTCCTTGGAGAAGTTCACAAGGAAATAATATTTTAATGTAGAGGAGTTAGAACTCAAATCTATATAAGGATTTTCTCACTTCATTTGCATCTTGGATTGCAACTTTTGATTAATGGGAGAACTTGTGAGCATGCTATCTCCAAGAAAGGAATTGAAGGCACTTGTTATGTAAGTTATGTTATTGTATTTGTACGATCTTATATGTGTGGTGGAATTGTTCTAGGCGCATTTCTAGTATGCTTGATATTGCAAGTTTGAGTAACAAAGTTAAAGCTAGGAGTATCTTGTCTTGAGGAGAGGATTTAAAGTTCTAGATATCCTTTTGTGAGTGAAATATTGTGCCTTGTCCAAGAGAGAAGTATGTTTTTAATCCCTAGAACTCCCTTGATGAGTGAAGGCTTAAATGCTCCAACACTTAGTTTGGATTGTGGAACTCCTATTGTGAGGCATTTGCTTTTCTTACCTTGTTCTATCTTGCTTTCTAACCCTTAGTAAAACACCCTTGTAAATTGAATCCATGACTCCATATCCCAAGTGACAAGGAACTAGATTTACCCTTCCATCTTTCATGTTCAAACCCATTCATTTTTATCATTTCCTTTACCACATTGATGTTAAGCTCATTTTACTCCCTTTCTACACTATAAAAAGTGAGCCTAGAAACCATAGGAAAGTCCTTTGACTTAGGATTACCCTTTGTCTAAAGTGGAGAGGAGTGATGGTGAGGTGGCAATGACCATCTTCCTAATTACACATGTCTTCGTCTATATGTTAGGACTTTTCATCTTTGGGTGTGAGATTGTGTGGTAACATTTTAGTACCATTTCTTGGGATAAAGTCCATTTCCCAAATCTTGTATATCAGCTACAATTAATGTACTTGAAGATCTTTCTCATATCGTGACTCCATTGAGGAAATAAGTCATTTTCCCTATTGCAGATTTGAAGACTTCTTATTTGTAGGTGAAATAAGCAACATTTGAAGGCATCGAGTTCACCTTGGTGGCTCCACAAGATTTCTACTTTGGTAAAGTATGAAGATGCATATTGAAGATTCTATTTTCAGATTTGATCTCTCATGTTGAAGAATTGTATGTAATGCAAAATGGATCGATGTGAGTTTCATGAAGTCTTTCCTTTCTTTTATCTAAAATAAATTGTAGGATATCCAAATGAATTCCCTCTAGAATGGGACGAAAATGTTCCAAAGTTTGATGTAGAATACTCTCATTCTATTTTACATATTGTATCATTCTTGAAATATGTCTCAAAACGTAATGTAATGCATGAGTATGTATTGATAAAACTATTTCTAATTTCTTTGGAGGGAGATCAAAAGGTTTGGGTCAAGCCTTGTACTAGTCCTAGGACAATTTCATCTTATTCATATTTCACCAAAGTTTTCTTCAAACATTGGGGTCCTTATTTGTGAAGATGGAGTAGCCCAAGATTTCAAGTCTGAAGACCAAGATCCACCTCTTGAAGATCAAGGATATGAAGACTTTGAAGATCAAGAGTATGAAGGCCTAGAGCAAGATGAAAGTGAAGATGAAGAAGAATGCATATCCATTGAATATTAAGAAGGCATTGAAGATCCTTGTCATGACCCAATCCATGAATATCAAGAGCATCAAGAGGTATTTCCTTCATCCACTTCATCAATTCATGAAGAAGAGGAGATGGTAAGACACATTTTTCTTCATATTTATGGCCTTGATGATACACATATTGAAGAATTTGAAGACTATCCATATTCATATTTATTTACTCCACACTAAATGAAAACATAGGCAACCAAAAGTATGATCTAGAATTTCAGAATTTTATCATAATTTGGATGAAGGTTATTGGAAATTTATTGAAGATCCTAGTTATGATACATCTAGAGAAGGAAGTGCAGATTTTGAATCTTTTGGGTAGCCTAGTTTAATAAAATCAAATTTAGATAATCTTCATGAACATATTCATCAATATTCATAAATTTTTGTAGTCAATTTTCGACAAAGTTCACATGTAACACATTCATAAAATTTCCATATTTGTGAACAATTGTATTCTGAAAATTTTCAACTACCTCTATTATGCTTTTCATATTCACAAAACCACTCCCTATGAAGAGTCATATGAAAATAAGAACCCAAGTTGATCAACCATACATCATGATATGAATGTGTTCTTGTATAAGCCATGTACACATCCCCTCCTTCTTTTGAAGAGGTCTTCCCTTCTATGGAAGGAACATTATCAAGTCCCTTCCCTTTGTCAACATTTTTATATATACATCCTTCTTATAATTCCCAACTTTGCCACAATTATAGCATTTCCTTAAATTTTTTCCTAGAGATTAGTTCCTCGGCTAAATACTAAAAGGAGATTGAATTCAACAAGAACAACTCAGAATTTGGGGAAGGGAAAGAAGATATATCTTCATTTTATTATCAAGAACAAAAATACAAATAAATATACCTAATTTTTCTTTTGGAATCATCTGTTAGAAATAGGGAAAAATAACATAAAAATATACTTTTAAAAATCTGTCAGCTAGATCAACAAGTACACAGTAGATCTAAATCAAAAAATTTGATAAGATATGCATAAGAAATATAGAGATCTGAAACACTACAATTAGATCTAAATGATAAAATATGCATACTAGTATGCAGACTAGTAGATCTGAACTTAAAAAATTATTTCTGAGTAAAGCAAGCTAATAGATCTGAGTACAATAATCAAAGACCTAAAAGAATAATTCTTTCTAAGCTAGCAAACTAGTAGATCTGAGCTTTAAACAAAATTATTCAAACTGAAATAAAAGCAACTGAAACTCGCCTCTGTAATATTACCTCTTGTGCAATGAAGGAAAGAGCTAGGCACACAAGTGAGATGTATCCCTCTGAGTTATGCTTAGATCTAGTCTTGGTCTCATAGATCAACCACTAAGGGTTAGATCTCAGTCATAGAGAATAACAGAATGTTATGCCACATCAGAAAAACCCTAAAGGAAAGACAAGAACTCCAAACTGATATCATGATCAGTAAACCCTTGCCACACACATAGATCAACCAACTGAAGACGGTGTGATAGCAAGTGTAAGGACAACCACGACCCACGAATATTCCATATTTGTATATTGAGTTAGACGACAACCTTCAAAGGTGACAAACAACTATGTCACACATAGGAATAGAAGGGTCGACTGCTAGAAAGAGGGCATAACTGTGGTAGGGTGGCCGACTTCATAGAATGGAGAAGATCTGAAGAGAGAGGGGTAGTTGACTACTTAGAATGAGCATATCTGAGTAGAAAGGGAGACCTGGAAGCAACATATAACTCAACAATGGAACAACCCTCAATGCATCCCCTAGGCAACCCTCAACACATCACCTAGATCATCTTCCAGCATAAAGAATAAGGGGAGTTGAACTGAACAGTCAAAGGAGGCCGCAACACTTAGGAAAAATCTCAGAGAAATCTATCACTTAGAAGAGGAGAGTGAGAGTGAGTGTAATAGAAAGTGAGGGAGGGGTTCTATTTATAGTTTTAGGCTAGGGCTTAGGGTGATAAATTAGTAATTAATATAATGACATATTATTTAATATAAATATTAAATTAATATGTCATATTAAACATTAATTAATATTTCTAGATTAATCATCACTAAGCCCTAAAACTAAAATACAAACTCCACTCATACCCAAAATAAAAAATTAAAGGGTGAAGATCAAACAAGGGGTTAGGAAAGGCAAAGGGGTTTTCTCAGTGGAAAAACATGTCCATATGATTCTCAAGGTGACCAATAAACTTTATCATCACTGCATAAGGGAGTATATCACACAATGTGGTCATGCCCATCTTCATAGTCTCTCCTAGGTCCTATGGACCATCCTTGGAAGAGGAAGAGGATTACACACCAACACATCTTGGTATTACACCAAGATCTACCTGGTCAAGGACCAGGTTTCCTCAGAATACATATGAGGTCTTATCCACCAAGGTACAAGACCAAGGATCAACCCATGCTTTGGGCATGGGTACCCTGGAACACATCCAGGGGCCCTAGAAATATCTAGGGATTTATATCAACCACCAAGGAACACATCCAAAGATCAATCCAGGCTCAAGGCAAGGATTCCCTGGACCACATCCAAGGATCAATCTAGGCTCATGGAAAGGATTCCCTAGAACACATCCAAGGGCCCTAGAATACATCTAGGGTCTTTACTGCTTGGTCCCAGACCAAGAACCCCAGTCATCTACTGGGTGCCCTCACAAGGGTATTTTTCCATGGCTCTAACTGCTTGGTCCTAGACCAAGAACCCCAGGAGTGCACTGGGGGCCCTAGTCTACAGCTAGGGTCTTATGCCATCCTCCAGGAGAATGGGTCTTGCAGATGCATTAAATTCAACACTCCCTCTTAGCAGGAGAGGCATTCTCAACAACACCAATCTTGTCTCGAAAGTACACAAACTTTTTCAAGGACATTGTCTTGGTCAAAATATTTTCCGTTTGTTCTGTTGTCAGAACATACTGAATACTGAGAATGTTCTTCTGCATCATGTCTCGAACATAGTGATATCTCATCTCAATGTGATTCGACCTGTCGTGAAACACCGAATTCTCAGAGAGATTTATACAACTCTGGTTGTCACAGTGAATGACTGTGGGTTCTATCTCTTCACTGAACAAGTCTGAAAGTAGCATCCTAAGCCACACTGCTTCTCTTCTAGCAACACTTGCAACAATGTATTATGATTCTGCAGTGCTATGGGCTATGGAGCCCTGTTTCCTGCTGGACCAGGAAATCATCGATGAACCCAAACTGAAGAAATATCTGAAAGTACTCTTTTGATCCACTGTACTTCCCATCCAATTTGAATTTGTATATCCATGAAGCATTACACCTCCACTAGGAGTGTATCTGAGATGATAGGCTATAGTCCCCTGGACATATCTCAGAATATGTTTGACAACAACCATATGAATATGATTCGATTCACACATAAGATGGATGAGGGTAATCACTGCATGATAAATATCCGGTCTGGTGTGTATAAGATACATCAAGAACCTAATGAGGTCTTCTGGATATGAAATTGTAACTTCTTCAGTTTGTAAAAAATCGGTGTGGATATGGATTTATAGTCCAACATGCCAAGTCTGTGGAGCATATCAAATGCGTAATTTTCTCTTGTGAGAGAAACATCTCACCTAGTTTCTGCCATACCTCTAAGCTCAACAAGTAATGTAAAAGACCCAAGTATTTCATTTCAATTTCTACTAAAGAGATCCATCTTAGTCTGAGCTTTCAAGAAAATTTCCTTTCCTGTAAGGAACAGATCATCCTAAGACAACAGGATGATTTTGTACAATCTTTATATAAATATTAGGATCTACAATACTCTTGGTGAATCCAAGACTCTGTAGAGAGACTGTCAATAATTTCATACCAAGATATTATATGTTGTTATAATCTATGGGATTCTTTCCCATGGATAGCCTCTTACTTAACTTCACTGTTAAGAAAAAAATTAGTTTTAACATCTATATGGTGAAGTTTCGAAATTAAAAACTGTGACAAGAGAGATAAAGGTCATGTTTGGAGGTAAGGATATTGCCATAGATAATCCCTTCTTTCTGAGAGAAGTCATGAGTCACAAATTTAACCTCAATACAACCATCTGTTGTAAGCCATTTTGGAGGTTACTACTGATTTTCCACGAGGCCTTGGAAATACTGCCCATACATTATTCTTTAGAATTTATCCATATTCTTCTATCATAGAATCTTTCCACAATTGAATGTTTGGAGGCTTCTTCAAATGTGGAAGGTTCTGAATCAATCACAAGGTTAAATTTAGCTATAATGATGGAGTACTTATCTGGTTTCTTTCTTTCTCTGAAAGTGCCCTTAGGTGCTGAATGCTTTTCTGCTTCCTTTGGATTTCGTGGCACTAGGTTGGTTTTCTTTTAATAAGAAATTTCTCTAAAGGAAACTCGATAGAATCCCTTGACTCTACTAATATTCCATCTTTGTTGTAGGTCACGGTCTAACTCATATGCAGGGACTTCTCCCTCTGAGTCTCATAAAATGTCTTCCTCCCTACATGTGTAAATTGGCTCCCTTTGAACCTATGAGATCCTATGAATCTGATCTGGTGTCATATCTCTTCAAGATGTACCAAGTTTAATACGAAAAGCTAAGTCAAACTTCTTGAGCTCATGTGCCAAGGATAATGGTTCAATTACAATCTAAGGATTCTCGATTAAAAGAGATATCTGTAGGGTTCCCAAAACGAGGAAAAAATACCCCAACAACTAAGATAATTTGATGGACTCCTGAACCAAGAAAAAATAACCCAAGGTTACATGTTTTCTTTCATATCAAGGATAATATACCAACATATTGTTGAGTTTCCAAACCGGGGAGAAAAGAAACCAGTATGTGATGAGATCATGACTTCCTTAGTTATATAACCAAAAAATACAAAAGAGATTTTGACAATATTCCCTTAAGATATTATTTCATTAAAAATGACAGGAAGGTAACATAGCTCTTCTTTCTATCTTCAATAATCACAATTTTAGTGAAAGAAATAAAAATGAAGCATACCTGAACTTACCTTGAACTTGCATTGCGATGATGACTCACATGTACTTTGCAGCCTGCTACCAACTGTAGCTATCTGAGACATCTTCTGTGTATACAAATATTTTTACATGTAAAAGTAATTTCATATCCTCAAGAGATCAACCCACTGTCTATTATACCACTTGATGTTGTCTATGACTTGATGAAGTCATGCAAGCAAGAAATCCATTCAGAATAAGGACTGTTATTAAGGATTTCCAAATGTTGAGGCAAGGATAAGGACTTTGAAATGAATATCCATTCATTGTTCCAATGGAGTCTGATTCTCCACCTACTTAACTGAGTATGTGAAAACAATTTCAGTTTCCTTGTCCTTATTAATATCAACAGTAAAGAAAGTGGATTAGTACAAGCAGTAAATTTATGACACGATCATTTTAGTACTGGATTTCAAAAAGAAAAAATGTATAGTAAAGAGGATTTGCATTTCCTCTCCAAATCCTCCTTTGTCAAAAACTTCCTGCAAAGAAGTTCAAGAATTTTGTCTTCTTGGAAATGAAGCTTATGAACTAGCACAAAGGGAAATAGTTGTAAGTACTAACTTAGTACATGAAGCTTAGGTAATATTGAAAAGTTGAAACAAAAAGTCACACATAATTCTTTTTAGGGTCGAGGTGCTCTAAGCATCTTAATTTAGGGACTTTAGGTTATTTGTCTGATAATTAGGACATAGATTTTGCTCATCATACAAAATTTTTGAGGTTCACCGAGAACTATTCAGAATTGAAAAAAAAACACCTTTTAAAGGGGAGGAGAATCTCCTACCAACATTGACAAAGACTTGAGAGTGCCAAACAATTACTCAAGAGTTGAGACAGATTATTGTCATCTTGAGAAAGTAGACCATGAGGGTTCCTATTGATTTACCAAGTCTATTAAGTCACGCGCTTATACATTTCTGAAATTTAGAAAAGTCATTTAAATGGATTCTAAAAACTTGTTTCAATAGTTCTCTTGTGGCCTAGGAATAATGAATTCAAAACAAGGCCAATAACTCCATGTCAATGTTCTGTTGATGGGTGAAATTGACTGTCCGTCAACTGGAAGAGCGGGTCTGGTCCGGGGTTGTCTAAATAACCCGAGCCGTTTGGTGTAACTTGTTCTGATGGGTTTAATGGCAACATTAACCAATCTAAGAATCCTAAAAGAAACAAATAAAAGAGAGAAATAACTAACTAATTACTAAAACACTATATATATATATATATATATATATATATGCTCTAATGTAACTGTAGTAGTTGTATTTAAGCAAAAGATATACAAGTCTCGTTTATTTACATGATTTACAAGCTGAGAGTTTTAATTGAAACTTACAAAAATCGATGTGAAAAATGATTGCTTCTAGGAAGCAGATAAAGAAAGCACATAAAAATATTTATTGTTTTTCCTTTATAAATTTAAAGAATCTTGCAAAAAATTCAAAGAAACGTGAACATGTGGATAGTCAAAGTTGAACCATACATTCTAGTTTCAATGATATGTAAATAATAGAAAAATACAAAGAAGTTATCCTGTCAGTGAGTTAGTGAGGTGTATCCAAGCATCTGCATAGTTGGAGGACATCCAACTGCCATGTCCAAGAGATAAATCTGCAATGAACCTTATGACTGTTCTAAATAAATTCAGAACATGTATTGATAGCTTAGGTTTTAATGACAGAAAAGGAAACACAAACATAAACCTATGATCTCATAATTATACATGATTACAACAAGATAAATTTAGAAGCAATCTATGCATTTTATCATTCAATTTAAAACTCAAAGATAAATCCCATAATTTAATCGAAGATATGATCACAACATTTGTATTTTGAGAAGCAAATGATAGATGATATTTATAATATAAACCTCCTACACATCACAGATCATTTAATATAAAGATATCAGACCTTCACATGTAACAGGATTAACAAAACATAAATAACAACATTATAAACAAAAGGCTAAATCCAAAATGCATATATGCCATTCTATTAAGTTTTGGAATCACTTGTCCATTCTGTAGTCCTGGAAGATTTTTTTGGGATAATAGACTTTAAAGATTGGAAAAATTAATATATAAATGATAATAATTAACCATGTATTGATAAAATAGACTAAAGATAATTTAAATCAATGCATAATCAAATTTTCAAAGAATATGAATATATTATAATGAAAATGAAACCATTTTACTCACAGGACAAAAGCCATTAAGCAACCTAGAATTCCATATTCTTCTTTGAAAATACTCGCCCATTCTCCCAAAGATTCCAGCCATCCATTACTCCATTTGAAAATAAATAAAAAGTTTACAAAATATATAATACACAAAAGAGAAAGGATAAAAATCCTCCTCTCCAATTCTTGGATTCCATTGGCTCTGATCTTTCTCATATATTTATAAAATGAATGAACAGTCTGGGCATCATTAATAATTTTCGCCACTTGAAATTTTCCTCGTAAAGAGACCCAAATATCTCTCAAATCATGCATTTTTTTGGGAAAATCTCTACTCATAAGGTAAATGGGTCCATTTGGGTTCTGGTTTTTCAACCGTTTCTTCAAATGCCTCACGGTTTGTCTGCAATCAATCCTGCAAAATCGTTTGTCTGATTTTGACGCCTTTCCAAATTTTATCTATTGTTGCTCATAAAATTATTTGTAGAAATCCAATATTATTTTTGGATCAATCATCTTTAGCATATTTGGATAAGAAAATCAATCCATGATCAGATCCGTATCAAATATTTGATAATAGAAACTTGTGAAACAAAAATAAACCTAAATTAATAACCTAAAAATTGTGGATAAAACAAAATCTAGAACAATAAAATAAAAAAATGAATTTAAACTAACTATAAGTTCTAAACAAACATTGTTTATAATGATCCTAAAACTCTAGAAGCTTCAAGTTAACGGAGAAGAAAAAAATATTAATTTTGGTTTTTTTACAAAATCAAACAAATGATAGATAATTGTTTTTTATTTTTTATTATTATTATGAGATGCAAAATGAAAAAAATAATTTAATTAGTTAATATCACCAAATGATTTTATGAAAATGAGAAACCAACCAAGATATTATTTGATGAAGTATTGAACACATTATTCAAAATAGTCAAACTTGCTAATGAACACATAATCATAATTTAAACGAAAGTAAACATTTGATAAAAATTAATGTTTTTGTTTAAATTGAGATTTTTATGCTCGTTTCTAACTTTTGACATATACTCTTGTAATGAATGTCTCATACTATAGTGAATGTCTTAAGTTTGTCTCAAAACAAGCCAAGGTATGGAACTATTTGAAAAGATTGATTCTGTAGCTCATTATAATTATCAAGATTCTAATGGGGGCCCTTTAAATTTTGTAAAAATTTAGGGGGAGTTGTTGGGGCCCAACATGTTCCAATTGATCCACAATGGAGAATAAAGTAGGGAAGTGAAGACAAGTTTCCATTCCATCAAGAGTAGCAGAAGGATATCATAATTGTCCATAGCCTTTGAATGAAGATAATATCCATCTGTCTATACATATGCATAAATTCACTTGTAAATATTTTAAATCTATTACAATCATGTTTGTTGTAAAGGGAAAGGTCCAAAAAATCAAGGATCTTGGTTACGTTGTTTTGTAATTGGGCTTGATACTTAAATGAATGCTAAGTTACTCCTTGGAGAATAGTCCTCTCTCTGATTTGAATGGACAGAAAAAGGACAAAGTAAGATTGTAAATGAAAGCATACCTTGTAACAATAAGTCTTTCAAATAACACTTTAACCATGTCCATCCCATGCTTGACTAAAAGTAAGTTATTGGAAGATCTACCACCTCTCATAGAACCAAATTTGATGTCGGAATCCACTAATGCCTATAAAGTTGCAGAATAACTTGATGTTTCTATCAAATATTGGATTTTGTCAACAAAGTCCAGGCCCTGTTTATCTCCTTGTCTAAGTGAAGGAGTCATATTGTAAACAGGGTAATAAAATCTTACTGCTGATCTAAAATGAACCCTAACAACAATGGATCTATGCAGGCTCAAGTATGCAATCCTTGAGCTCTTTTCACGCCCTAAGCACTGATACCATGTTAGAAATAGGGAAAATAACAGAAAAATATACTTTTAAAAATATGTTATCTATATCAACAAGTACACAATAGATCTAAATCAAAAACTCTGATCAAAGATGCATAAGAAATACAAATATCTAAAACACTACAGTTAGATCTAAATGATAAAATATGCAGACTAGTATGCATACTAGTAGATTTGAACTTAAACAATTATTTCTGAGTAAAGCAAGCTAATAGATCTGAGTACAATAATCAAAGATCTAAAAAAATAATTATTTATGAGCTAGCAAACTAGTAGATCTGAGCTTTAAACAAAATTATTCAAATTGAAATAAAAGAAACTGAAACTCACCTCTGTAATATTACCTCTTGTGCAATGAAGGAAAGAGCTAGGCACACAAGTGATATGTATCCCTTTGAGTTATGCTCAGATCTAGTCTTGGTCTCATAGATCAACCACTAAGGGTTAGATCTTAGTCATAGAGAATAAGAGAATGTTATTCCACATTAGAAAAACCCCAAAGGAAAGACAAGAACCCCAAACTTATATCATGATCAGTAAACCCTTTCCATACACATATATCAACTAGATGAAGAAGGTATGACAACAAGTGTAAGGATAGTTGCGGCTCATAGAGATTCTAGATCTGTATACTGAGTTAGACAACAGCCTTCAGAGGTGACCAAAAACTATGTCACACACATGAATAGAAGGGTCAAATGATAGAAAGAGGGCATAACTGTGGTAGGGTGGTCGAATTCATAGAATGGAGCATATATGAAGAGACAGGGGTAGCCAACTTCTTATAATGAGCAAATCTGAGTAGCAAGGGAGACCTAACAACAAAATATAACTCAACAATGGAACAACCCTCAACACAACCCCTACACAACCCTCAATGCAACACCTAGATCACCTTCCATCATAAAGAATAAGGGGATCCGAACTGAACATTCAAAGGAGGCTGCAACACTTAGGAAAAATCTCAAAGAAATCCTCCACTTAGAAGAGGAGAGTGAGAGTGAGTGTAATATAAAGTGAGGGAGGGATTGTATTTATAGTTTTAGGCTAGGGATTAGGGTAATAAAATAGTCATTAATATAATGACATATTATTTAATATAAATATTAAATTAATATGTCATATTAAATACTAATTAATATTTATAGATTAATCATCACTAATCCCTAAAACTAAAATACAAACCCCACTCATACCCAAACTCAAAAATCAAAGGGAGAAGATCAAACAAGGGGTTAGGAAAGGAAAAAGGGTTTTCTCAGTGGCAAAACATGTCCATATGATTCTCAAGGTGACCAATAAAATTTATCATCACTACAGAAGGAAGTATATCACACAATGTGGTCATGCCCATCTTCATAGTCTCTCCTAGGTCATATGGACCATCTTTGGAGAGAGGAAGATGATTACACACCAACACATCTTGGTATTACACCAAGATCTACCTGGTCAAGGACTAGGTTGCCCCAAAATACATATGAGGTCTTATCCACCAAGGTACAAGACCAAGGATCAACCCATGCTTTGGGCATGGGTACCCTGGAACACATCCAGGGGCCCTAGACATATCTAGGGACTTATATCAACCACCAAGGAACACATCCAAGAATCAATCCAAGCTCAGGGCAAGGATTCATTGGAACACATCCAGGAGCCCTAGAATACATCTAGGGTCTTTACTACTTGGTCCAAGACCAAGAATCCCAGTGATCTACTGGGGGCCCTCACAAGGGTATTTTTCGATGGCTCTAACTGCTTGGTCCCAGACCAAGAACCCCAGGAGTACACTGGGGTCCCTAGTCTACAACTAGGGTCTTATGCCATCCTCCAGGAGAATGGCTCTTGCAGCTGCATTAAATTCAACATCATATGTAACTTCCATATGCATTCCTCCAATCCCAGGCCACTTAGAACAACACCTCAAATGTTCTTCTCCTCACAAATATGGGGAATATCAAGGGATATTAGGCATAAATGATACAAATGGGAAATTAACTTCAAGAAATAGGGGTTTCTAGGGAAATGCAGGTCATAAAAACCTCAAGAATATAATGACTTGGTTGCTTGGGGTTAGATGATTACTTTTGCATAATAACAATTATTGTACCTTCCTTCTTCCTTAAGGTCTCTTTTATACCATTTCAATATGGTTGAGACCATTTTTCTACAGGTTTTAGGGAGTTCTAGAGTTATTTTTCCTGTAAACCCCACTCAGGAGCATGTAATTTTCACATTTATTTTTATATTTTTTTGGTACTTTAGAATGCGCCCACACTTTTCTTGCAGGGAAAGGGTGATTACTTTATGAAGGACACAAGGGTTTCTTATTGAACAACTTCACTCTGAATCCATAATAAGATATATAGTAATAATTGATTGTAAAAATATGATGGTATTACAAACATAGGGCATGCCTATATATAT
>SNQJ01S0018380.1:221445-234754 GCA_010110895.2 Picea sitchensis | reverse complement strand
TCTGTGTGTGTAGTTGTAGATACTAGATGTAAGAAGTTTTCAGATGCAATAATTGGAGGCTTTATTGGATGCTTACATGATGGACCTATTTTCAACATAATTTTTCCAAATTTTACCTTAGACTTAGATGATCCTTGTATCTTCGAAGCTATCCAAGTCTATGTACTGCCAAATGGCTTTAATATGATAACAAGTACTAAAAATTTACAGTTAAAAAGTTATGTATGAGCTAGATTTGGGAACGATAAAGAGCCTGCCCTTCAAAATCTGTTTCTGTTTTACGATCTAGTAGATTAATCAGCACTCTAGAATCTACAAATTCTAGAAATAGCCAGCCAAATTCATTTTACTAGAGAGGTATTGAATATCCATATCCCACCATTTGGGAAACTCACTACCAAAGATTACAGGAAATCATAACGCAGAATCAAAACCAAAAAAAATGTTCCAAGCAGTTTCCCAAAGATAATCCAGGCCCAATGTTTAGATAAACGGGTTAATAAGTAACTAAAGAAACATCAACAAATGTTTAATTCAGTCTGTCGGACTATATGTCATCTTCCAAATTTTGGATGTCACTCTCTTTCTAAACAAGTATGTCATTGCAAAAAGCCTTCATTCTAGCCTAAACCCATGTTTTCTGTAACAACCCTAGTTGCTTGTTTTACTTTGGTAAATTTGTTTTTACATTTTCAATTCGTATTGCATTTATTTTTATATTTGTGTTAAAATTTATGTGTTTGGTTTGCAGGTTAGGCATAGCTGGAGTTAGAGCTTGGAGTTTTGTCCCTCAGGCCCATATTTCAAACAAAAGCTCTGATACCGTGTGTAAAAACCAGATTAATTTAACATCAATTATTTCTACAAACAAAACAGTAAACGCTATTTGATTTCAGAAAATTCAATAATTCCTTTTAATTGAGCACATACACATTTTAAATCTGATCAATGAATAATAAAATTTTATAACAGAATAAAACAAATACATAATTTTTAAATTACCTTGGTCTGATGCTAATTCCTCCGTCGATTTGGTTGTTCGTGCTGAACTGGATCCAACACTGCCCAAACCTTGCTCCACCCTGCCAACTAAGACAACTTCCTAGCTCTAGGATATCATATGGATATCCTGTCCCCCATGCCCAAAGCCCCCAGCAAACCGGTGCCCCTGTACTAAACCTTCCCGACTACATAACTCAACTCCTATGCAAATCCAAGAGAAACCTCCAAAAAAATTCCCGTAGAATGGTAATCCCCTTCCCAAAAAGAATGCCTTCCACCGTAAGGCTCTCCCGTCATATCCCCTTCACTGACTTCCCCCTCCTTCATTACTTTCCTTATCCATTTATTAATTATCTTATCCTTTCATAGTTAATGCCCCTTATCCCATTATTCATGTTCCTTATCCCCTTTGTTTATTATTTTATCCTATATTTAATGTACCATCCCTTCCCGAATACGTAAGCTTTAATTTAACAATATAATTTATTAACCCCCTTTAATTCTTTACTTAATTAATTAATGAGTCAATTAATAATTAATTAATCCTTTACAATCATGAACAAGTAATTAATAATAATTAATTAATTAATGTTATTTAAGAAATAATTATTGTTTAGCTAACTTTTAGGACAGTTAGATTATTAAATTAATTATAATTAATAATCCTATACATCTATTTAAGCATGGTTATTACAGTGCCTGAGTCTATCAGTCGACTGCTTCGTAGGGTAGCCTGAGTAGTTGTGTGTTATTATGAGCATCATCCGTGACGCTATTTTGTAGAAGCCATGGGCTTCGTATTTTTGAGATTTTGGTCCTTGGACAAAAAAAATTTGTAAACACTTTTGATTGTTATATACATATATACGGATCTTACCAGCTTATCTTGTGTTGTGTTATACATGTAATGTGTGATTGGTTTATAAATGACCCAAATTTTTGTCTAACACATAGTTAGCTAATGCATCAGTCAATGTATTTAGACATCTAGGAATGTGCTGATACTCAATATAATCAAAATAACGTTCCAAGAGGAGAATTTGTAAATATACCCGTAATAAAGTAGGACTTCGAATAGCATAGACATTACTTAGTTGTAGTACTACTAGCTGCGAATCGAGTCATATAACCAGGTGGAGGATACCAAGTGAAATATCATCAATCAATAATTTGATGACAATGCTATATTTTGCAATATTATTGGTCACGCGACTAAGGCACACACCTCGCAGATTGATAAGTTCATTTGCAGGTGCGTAAATTTCCCACATAGCGGAAGCAAGGTTTTGAGTACTACGGCCAGTGCCATCGGTGAAGCCAATGTGGGGTAGCGAAGACTCAGACATCTAGAAACCAAGCACAACGTAACATAAGCGGTCGAGGGCAGAGACCAAATAACGAAAAAAACATACTATAGTAACACACAAAAAGTATGATACAATAAAATACAAGCACTTATGCATAGGTGATCTTAGGCATAGTACTTGTTTAAGTACAACCCATTTCTAGGTTCACTCAAAGGGATACCGTCGTATTCTACCAACTCGTAAGCTCCTTTCTCCAAAACCCGTCTAACGATATAAGGACCTCGCCACATAACTTCAAATTTTATAGCTCCTAGCATATCCCAATCTTGTTCGTAAAGGAGAACCAGATCACCTTCAGAGATAACGCGTGGCATGACATGTTTGTCGTATTGGGCTTTGACGTGTTTCTTCTGGGCTTCTATAACCAGGGTGGCATCGTGATGGGTTTAGTCTAATTGCATGAGATACAACAGACGTTCTTCTTCGACATAAGTGTTTGGGAGAAGTTTGATGGCTAGTTTTAGGGAGGGTATCTCACATTCAATTGGCAAGATGGCTTCTATACCATAAACTAACTGGAATGGTGTAAACCCGGTAGCAGACTTAATGGATGTCCGGTAAGCCCACAATGATGAAAACAACATCGTGTGCCAACTTGTTTTGTGAACCCCTATCATTCGTCGAAGCATGGTAATGAGGACCTTGTTTATTTCTTCAACTTGGCCATTGGCTTGTGGGTAATAGGGTGTTGATTTTTCATGGTGAAGACCCAACTTTTCAGTGATTTTGGACATCATGAATTTTCTAAAGTGGCTACCGTGATCAGTAATGATAGCCCGAGGCACACCAAAATGAGCAATGATGTGATTGAATATGAATAATGTTGCAGTCCTTCCAGTATTGTCGAATGTTGGCATCGCCTCGGCCCATTTCATAAAATAATCTACGGTTACAATAATCTATCCATGCCCCCCGACCGAGTGAGGGTGACATGTCATGAAATTGATACCCCATTTCACAAAAGGACCAATGGAGATGATAGGGTGTAGAGGAGAAAGGTGTGATCGTACTTTATTGTTGTAGGTTTGGCAAGCGTGGCATTTTTGGACGACGATTATATAGTCATTAAACAAAGAGGGCCAAAAATACCCTACTTGTAAGATCTTCTGGGCAGTAGCATACCCAGACATGTGACCATCACAAGCTCCAGAATGGCAGTCATTGAGGTATTTCTTAGCTTCGTCAAACGTGAGGCAGCGTTGAAAAACAGAGTCAATCCCATGACGATAAAGAGTATCACCGAGGATAATATACTGACGGGCTTGGTAGTGTATTCGACGACGGTTAGTTCTATACAAATTGGGCCGGAAAGTCTGGGTCTGGAGATATATGATGATTTCTCCGTAGAAAAGGTCATCGGAACTAATCAGGAAAAGGGATTCATCGGGTAATGAATCGGCTGCTACATTTTTTGTCTCAGGGAAAGGAAGGTCGCATATCAACTTGACAAACACCAAGGATTTCTTGGACTTAACGCGTTCAAATTCTAAGTCAAACGCCTGGAGTATTACGATCCATTTGGAGTATTTTCCCCCTAGCAATTGGCATGTAAGAATGTGTTGCATAGGGTTGCAATTAGAAATTACCATATTCTTGCGAGAGAGGATATAGTGCCAGAAACGTTGAACAACTTGGACGACTGCCAAGGCCAGTTTTTCAACATGTAAATACTTGGTTTTGGTAGTCGTGAGACTCCGAGTCAAGTAATAAATGACATTTTCGTTATGAGAATCATCCTCTTGGAAGAGAACCATAGCGATGGTATAGTTCGAGGTTGCGAGATGAAGGAAATAATCCTGACTGTAATTAGGTCGGGAGAGTAGTGGGGTACGTGTCAAAGATAGTTTCAAAGCTTCAAAATCTTTGTTGGCAGTGGTATCCCATATGAACTCAGAACCTTTCTTGAGCAGTTGCGTAAATCCAAGAGTTAGCTCAACATAGTTTGGGATGAAGCGACGAAGAAAGTTTTCCTTCCCTTGCAAACTTTGTAACTGGCGATGTGAGGAAGGAGGAGGGAGATTGAGAATTGCCTCGACCTTCAAAGGATCTACCCCGATCCCTTGACGTGAAACAATAAATCCCAGAAGTTGGTCAGATTCTACGCAGAAAACAAATTTGTGGGGATTCAAGCATATATGGTAAAATTGACATCTAAGGAAAATGGCACGGAGGTGTATTGGATGATCTACATGGCACATGGAATGAGTAGGTAATTCATTGAGATATGTCTGCACAATGTGATTTATGTCATGAAAGGCATAAGACATGGCATGTTGAAAAGTTGCAACTACATTCTTTAAACCGAATGGGAGTTTTCGATAGGCGAAAGTGCCCCAAGGACAAATAAAAGAGGTCTTATGTTGGTCCGTTGGTACGATATTGATTTGATTATATCCAGAGAAACCATCCATCAGAGAGAAGATTTCGCTTCTGACACAATCATCGACGATCTGGTCAACGAAGGGGGTAGGAAAGTTGTCTTTAGGACAAGCTTTGTTAACATCCCTATAATCAATGCACACGTGGATTGTGCCTTGTTTCTTGTCAATTGGAACAATATTGGAAACCCAGTCAGTTAGAGCCACCGAGTAAATGAAGCCAACCTTAAGAAGTTTCTCAACTTCAAGCTTGATAGTGAATTATTTACGTGGGTGGACTGGACGAATTTGTTGCCGGACAGGTTTAGCGTCCGGGTATGTCTTAATCTCATGTATCACAATGTCGAGGTCAATACCTGACATTTCTTCATAGCTCCAGGTGAAGATGTCATGAAATTATTGGAAAAGAGACTTGTAGGTGACAACTTCATCATGGGAACACGAAGCTTCGATATGCACATTTTCAACAATTCCAGGTTTTATGGATATGTCGAGGGGGATGGTGGGTGAGATATTACTTAAGTTCCCTTCGTAGAACAAATCATGTGTAGACTCAAGAATGGTAGAAATGACGACAATAGTCGATGGGGTCGATATCC
The DNA here is from genome assembly GCA_010110895.2 of Picea sitchensis. Classification (NCBI taxonomy): domain Eukaryota; kingdom Viridiplantae; phylum Streptophyta; class Pinopsida; order Pinales; family Pinaceae; genus Picea; species Picea sitchensis. The sequence continues at coordinate 229,408 of SNQJ01S0018380.1, read as the reverse complement.
GTTGGTGACCCTCGATGGTGTGTTGTTCCAGGGAGAGGATGGAACGATGATGTCCATTGTCCCAAGGGGTATCTTCCATGGACATAACAAACATAATCATCTCGTCCATGGGAAAAATGACGCAGAAAGGGTCTGGAGATAAATCACCAAGAGAGGGGGTAGCAGGGGTTGCCGATTGAATGGCTTGATAAGCGGATTTGATCGGACTCAAAGGCATTTCGTCACCATAACGAAGATGATCACCAGGGTTGGGTACCATCCATGGGTCATAAGACGCAGGGGTTCTGTGAACAGAGGTGGAGATCATGTTGATCGAGGCGAAAAACGGATGTGGAACATTGGGTGGTGGTATGGGGAAAGTACCCATTAACGAGGAGTCTTTAATAAGACACACATCGACGTTCTCGTATCTGGGGGGGTTTGCAATGAACAGTGCATTGCTGGTACATGTATCAGAGTGGAAGAAGGCTAATTGGTCGATGGTCACTACTTTTCCTTGATGTGGGAAACACATGACGTGGAAAAGAGTCGACACAACTGCATGCATGGAATCAATCCAGCTAATACCAAGTAGAAGGTTGTAACCGAGAGGAGCGTCAAAGACCTCCACTTCAACTTGGACAATTTTTCCTTCTAACGTAATAGGCAACGAAGGGAGGACACAGTAAGGCTTAAAACCAAATCCATTGAAGGCTTTGAGTGTGTTGTGGGATTCAGTCAAAGGGGGAGAGTCGATGGCTTTCCAACAGGTAATAGACATGACACACGTCGAGGCACCCTCATCAATAACTGTCCTACAAATGTTTTTGTCGGAGACAATAACTTGTATTTGGAATGCGAGTTGAGGGGGTAACCTTGGAATGTGATCTTCCAAGTCAAAAATTATTAAATTTGTATCTGTGGGGTTGATTCCACCAATAGATTTCAATAGTGCCTTCTGTTGTATAGGACAACTTTGAAGGACTTCGAGGGCTAACATCGCAGATGGTGCTTGGGCCAGATCTTCAACGATACTGTAGTTTTGGGCAGCACGTGCATGAGGATTGAAAGTCGATTTTTGAATGACACCCTTTGGAGGAGGGCAAAAAACTGTGTCTAGGCTCAGTCGTTCGAGATGAAGAGGACCGTTGGTAGGTGGAGTCATGGGAGATGGTTGGACCACCGAAGGAGGTATTACATCGACCTTCTCTTTGGAGGAAGAATAATCTTTGGCTCGATTGGTAAGTGTGATTTCATTCTTCTTTGAATCACATGTACACATTAAGACATAGGATGTATTGTAGGGGGAAGGTTGGTCATGAATGACCAATTGGGCCTGTTGTTGAGAAGGGAAGGGTTGTGACAATACAGTCGGAGTGGGGGGTTTTGTGGTCCCTTGAAGGAACTTAGTAACCTCGGTTCGTCGTGGACAATCCTTAGTGTAGTGATCATCACCACAGATAATACAAGGGTATCGGGGTTTGCGCTTATCCCTATCGTCAACAGGTGGTGTTTTGGTTTTCTCAGTTTGTGGATTATTTTTATCCTCCTTGGTCTTACCCTTTCCTTTTTTGGATTTATTTTTTCCGGTGGGGGTAGATTGAACATAATTTACCTCAGAAGTCTTGCTGGTGGGAGGCATAGGAGACGTAGCATTTTGAACATTAGAAGAAATGGGTTTGGGGTTGTTTCCAGAGGTCTAGACGGAATGAGGTTGGGCATGGAAAGTGCCAATCACACCATCAACTGCATGAGAAGTAGCAGGAGTGGTTGAAGTAGCAGAAGTAGAAGGATGAGGTGCGTCAGGGAGTAAGTCGTAGAGAGTACCCGTTTGTGAGTAAACGAGGTCTAGGTATTGGGCACGACTGATGGCCTGTTCTTCTGTGACAACTCCACCCATGGCGATGTCATGAACGATGTCATTCATGAATTATTTCATGAACCATTCTGCCAGCAAATGATCGAGAAGTTTGAGTTTGATGAGACATTGTCTCCTTCGCCACTCATGAATGTGATCAGAGATATGAGTGGCTTTGGTTTGTTTGAAATAACTCAAAATCTCGGTTCCCATTTCGTAGAGAATCGGTAACTGGTAGTGGGTGAGGAAAGCCATAGCGAGGGTGTTGAAGTCGGTGAAGAAGCCTCATGGTAACTCGATATACCACTTCATGGCGGAACCTGTGAGGGTTCGCTGAAAAAGGCGTAAACGAATAGAATCATACATCAAGAAGTTGGATGATCAAGAAAGGTGAAAAGTCATTACATGATTGTTCGGGTCCTCTCCTGGTTTACCATTGAATTTAGGGATGTCAGATGGTAGTTTGGCTGGTATGGTGGGCCATTGAGGAGAGTGACAGATTGGATCATTTAAAATCCTCGACAGATCCGGGAGGTCCAGAGTGGCTAAGAAAGGTAACTGTCTATTCACATGTGGGTACTGGTGACTTTGGGGAGGGAGTCTCATCGGTAAACCAATGGGACCATAATCAATTTGCATATAATGTGATGATCCAGGCAGATTCGGTTGTTGGTGTGGAAGCAAGTAATTCATAGGGTTGTACCCTTGAACAGAGGCGTGGGCTGGAGCATTCGAGCCCCAAATAGGATTATATGTACCTAGATAGGGTTGGCCTGTACCAGGGGGTATGACAGAGCTATCTTGAGGTTGTTTCCCCCCAATCGAGTGAGGATTATGTTGTATAAGATGATTCCAATACTGGGCCAAGGATGGAGGTATGTTTTTTCCATAGGGTGGGGTCAGTGGGGGTTGCCCTCCAATCGGGGGTTGCGTCCCGGTTGGGATTTGTCCTGCAAAAGGGGGTTGAGTTTGGCCTCCTTGGTGAAATTGTCCACCAACATGAATCTGGTAATTAGGTATGAAAGACAGGATGGTGCCACTAGGATCAGTGCCTCCGATAGAGGATGGAAGAGGTCCTCTGAAAGGGGGTGGAGGAAGTGTCGGAATGAAACCGGGAATATGGTGCCCAGAAGGAGTGGAACTGCCAGGAGTCCCATATGAGATTGGTGTAGGAGTGGGAATAGAAGCATTCAATGCATGATATTCGGGTGGAAGTGGTGGGGTGTTTTTGGGCGAAAGCAATGTGCCAATGGGGGCTTGGCCAGGTGTTGTAATTCTGGTGTGAGGACTTGTAGTATCTAGGACCATTGTGTAATGGACCATTCATAGAGGGAGAGTCAAGATGTGGTCAGCTGGTGGAGTGTCTGTACCAAGAAAATAATATGCAGTAGTAAAAGTTATTGTGCCTTAATCAGATGTTTTAGCTAGCTCAGGTGTGAAAGTGATATCAACACCTTCTCCTGAGCCAAAGAGATCATGTCTAAAAATTCCAGTAGTCCAAAAAGGATCTTGACCCTCAGGTCCTATGAAAGGTTCGGTTGGTGATTTAGAAGACTGAACAACTAGATCTCTGGAAGAATTCACTTGAATAATATGTCTCTTAGAGTCGGTAGGAAGTCGGAAGTCCTCTCGAGAATTGGTAATTCGGAACCGTTCTAAAGAGTTAGTTCTTTCCACTTGTGGAGTGGCGATGTCTTGGACTTCACTCTGTTGAGGAGAGCCCTCCAGTGGGTTGGTAGGAAAGGGTTGAGAACCTTCCATATCTTCTGGGGGTAGGCATTTCATTCTACGTGAACAACGTGGAGGGTCAATTGTGATCGAGTTTGAATCTTACGAAAGAAATTATATAGCCAACTTGGGTAAACAAACAACATGTGCTAGTAAAATCTAGGAAGCAAAACCAAGAAAACAAGACCTTCCAATTCCGAAGTCACTAGTTGGTGAGGGGAAAGGAGGGGAAAAACGTGGTGAGTGTGGGGGATGGGAGGGTTGCGGTGAGAGGAAAAACATGGGGCATGTGGGAAACGAATGTGACATGGGGGAGCGACCAACTCTGATACAAATGTGAAGGACACAAGGGTTTCTTATTGAACAAATTCACTCTGAATCCATAATAAGATATATAGTAATAATTGATTGTAAAAATATGATGATATTACAAATATAGGGTCAGCATATATATATATATATATTCCCTTTATGGTTTTTTGTGAAGAGACATGACTTTTAGTCACGACCTTTTATTACATTAATGTTTAATTTTACTTTATTTATTATTTTAATGTCTTTATATTATATTATTTATTTATTGTAACATACTTGCACCTTTAATAAGCCAAAGAAGCAAGTGAATTGTTGGGAAGGCATTTTGGAAAAGTTTTGGCATGTTTTAGGGAGGGCACAAGCAACACAAAAAGGGATATAAAGGGATAAGGGCCAATCAAATGCATCTCAACTATTGAGGTGGTGAAAGATGTTATAACAAATGCCCCCTAATTTGTGAGGTTAGAAGGGGAGTGGATGGTCAAAATAAATTATAATATCATAGAGGGGGGAACTAAGCGGGACTAGGTGGATTTAACCAAATTACAAATCAAGAAAACAACTACAAAAAAACCATTGTATCATATTACTATCTTCCCGAGGCGGGCATACCCATGCCTAGGTGTGGAAAAGCATGGCCACCAAATCAAGTACATGGTATATCCATAAAGTATATATAAATAATTTATCATGGCCATGTTATTCCTTGGCTTAGGGATAACTAAGGAGATCATGTTTCGAGGCCCATAGGTCCTAGATATGGATTTCGAAGAGCCATATGACTTAAGCATGGCCCCGAAGGGCTCCTCGTTTCTTCAGTGCAGTCCACATATCACCAAAAATAATATCCATCACACCATCCTTGTCCTGAAGTAGCAGTGAGTCTTTCTCCATGAGTTAATGAGTCTAGGTATCATGGTATGTGTCACTTTGATTTTTAAAGCACTTGAAAATGTTGTATTGTATCCTTCTTCATTTCATGACGTTTTCTTGGAAATTATTCTCCTTGCCTCATTCAAACCTGTAAGGGTGACATAGTTCCCTAGTAAGATGATTTCCCTTTAGGATGGGTTGCTACTGGGTGGATCTTTGAAGAGTCATCGTCTGTTCCCTCCATACTTACCACTTTCCATATTTATTCCTTCCATCTCCCCTTTCCTTTTTGGGAATTGGGATTGGCTACACTAGGAAGGGTTGTACCTTACCTCATGGGAAGAAGGATCTAAAGGACCAGAGGGTAAGAGTAGCTGGCAAGAGTTAAAATCCAAATATGAAAGAAGTGAAAGATTGTCAGTAATAAAATGAGACCCACAAGATAACATAAACAATCAAAGTACTAGTTGATGGATAGGGGTCTCATCACGAGCTGACCTATTATGACCATGGGAATGTAGTGGTATGAAATTGCCACTTATTTGGTCAAAAAACTAGGGCAATGGTTGTTGGTGGCATAGCCAAGAGAAAATGGGCCTCATTACAAGACAACCTTCTCATTTTCGTGAAATTTTTATGGATAACGCTGTCACCTCTGGTCATCAAGCTAGGACAGTGGACCTCAACTATTCCCTTGTAGCACAAGAGAAAAATAACAAAATAAGTAAAAGAATAAATGGCAATGAATGGGCTAGGAAACAATTTCATCCATGACAAGGTGCAACTCACCCTCCACAAAGCCACCCACAGGTAAGAATCTACATTTCCATATTATCACATGCACCCCATGCCCAAATATTTACCCCATGCCACCTCATACACTTACATGACTTGGACTAGAATCCACCTAGGAAACACCCCAAACTTAAGGGGGATTATCCCAATAGGATACCCTGAGACCCTCTCCAAACCTAACTTGTCAAATTGCATAACTCTACCAGGTGGCACACTGGTAAGTGGATGATGATGAGATTCCGAGAGTTCTTCAATCTAGGCATTCGGGGGAAAACAAGGTGTAAGTTGTACGGAGCTCTGAAGAAGTGGAGCCCTGAATCTCTAAAGAAGTGGAGCCTCGAAGCTTCGAAGATGTACTGTGCAAGGGTTCACCGATTCAGAGTTTGGGAGAAAGGAGGCATGAATTAACAAGAGCTTCTGAACCCAAAGTTATGGAGCCCCCAATCTCTCAAGGCTCCGGATAAGCACCTATCTAATAGCATTGGGTCACAACCATGGTCACATGTGTTCGGGGGCTGAAGAAAAGGGGCTAGTTCTCGAAAATTATGTTTGAAAAAAAGAAGGGATTATAGAAGGAGCCCGTGAGGTCCTTGATTGAACAAACCTACATCCAAAGAAGTAAGGAAAAGGTTGTAAATATGAAGAGAGGATATAGCATGGATCTAAGAGCCAATTCAGGTATGAGAATTAAGAACAATTGAACATAGATCACCTTACATGAAGCACCATTGCTCAAATAGTCATAACTTCCTGCTAAAAACTCAGAATTGAGCAAGGGAGAAGTCATTGCAATAGAGGAAAACTGTTCACCCAGAAATTGTCAATGGACAGTCAAATTTCTCATAAAATAAGAAGAAGGAATTATGATAATTTATAAACCAGAATTGTACATGTTTGCATGGTTTTGTTCATAAAGTTAGCCTGACAAGAGTTCTATTGGCTGCACACTTTTGCAGAGTTTTCTACTGCCAAAAAAAAATAGAATCTTCTTGGAGTGTAGAGAGATGGAGGATGCACAAGAGGCTTACAGTTAGGAAGATGAGGTTAGAGGAATGAATGTCCATCTGGGAATTGAAGGAACAAATTCCAATGGACATGGAGAAGGAAAGGATGTAGACATAAATATGGCGGAGACCATCAGAAAATTGCAGGAAGATGTACAGAGCCAAAAATATGATAATAAAAGGCTTATGAAGGCCAAAGGGCAGCAGGAAGACTTCAACATGAAGTTAATGAAAATCCTAGACAAAATTGAGAAGAAGTTAGATAAGGAGAGTGGCTCTAGTAAATAAGGAAGCCACAAGACCCCTGTGGAAAAATAAATATCAAGGAGTGGTAGCAGGCATCACCATCACTCCCAAAAGAATTCTCATAGGAGAGAACACAGTAGTTCAAGTCCACACCCTGTCAGGAAGCATAGGAGGTCTGGGGTGGATGAGTTGAAAGGATAAATGAACAAGATCAAACCTCCTACTTTTGATGGAGAGCACAAGAAGGATAAAGATGATGAGACATGGAGGCTAGACATGAGGAAGTACTTCCAATTGCATAATTATTTCTCTCATGCAGAATGAATAATTTCCATCTATCATTTGAAAGGAAAAGAATCCATGTGGTGGGACTAGCTTGTGCAGGTGGAACAAATTAAGGAGATAAATGTGACGTGGAAATAATTCAAGAAGTATTTTGAGAAAAAATATTTGACCAAGAGATATTATGACAAAAAGATGAAAGAGTTATTTGAACTCAAGCTGGGCAGCATGACCATTGATGAGTATGAAAGGAGATTCCTGGAACTACTGAAGTATGTCTCATTCATCCAAGACGAGACAATTAAGATTCAAAGGTACCTGAGTGGACTTCCATCCTTCATCAGTGAAAATATTCAATATGATGATCCTAAAGATTTAGAACAAACCATGAGAAGAGCTAAGTTCTTGTATGATTAGAAAAAAGGAAAGCCTCCTAGAAGGCTTGGGAGGAAAAGAAGAAGTTTAGTAGAGATCTGAGGAAGAAGGGGAGCAAGCCCCCATTCTTCAGAAATAATCCTCAGGAACAACTAGCTTTTAGAGAGACCAATATGGGTGAGGCAGGTGGGCCAAGGCCAAGACAACCACCAATGCAATGTTGGGGTTGTAAAGGAGATCATATGTATAGGGTTTTTCCTCACAAATCTGACAAAGTGAGAGTTGTCCACAATGTCCAGCAAGAAGAAACAATGGAGGACATGGGAAGAAGTGTACCAAGAATCTATACAGTCCTGGACAACAAACAAGCAAAGTTTCAATCACACATGATTGAAGTAGAAGGTATGATCAATAACCATGCCTTTACTGTTTTAATTGATTCAAGGGCTAGTCATAGCTATATAGATCCTAAGGTAGTGAAAAGATTGCAATTTCCAAGATGCAAGCA
>SNQJ01S0018380.1:201228-219919 GCA_010110895.2 Picea sitchensis | reverse complement strand
CACCAAGGGGTCTGAGTTGGTGGTATTTTAAGGGACAAGTATCACTTCATGGTGAACTCGGACCCCCCCTCCCAATACCACTTACCACCTCAGGGGGATCTGAGTAAATCACCTACCCTTCTAAAAACTGTTTTTCCCAAATAAAATCGTTTTTGGCAGTTTTACTTGTTCGACTTCCGGGAAGGATTCCTAACAAATGGGAACTAATTTTCAAAATCCGAGAGAGTTTTTTGTTCAAAATGGGATGAATAACAAAAACCTCTCCTAGAATTTACATAGTGCCAGAAATTGGGAGAATTGAAGCCATCTTTCAGAACACATTTTCAGTTTTTCATTTTTTTCTGTTTTAGTCATGATTTTGTGAGAGTTGTTTTGGTGAGCTGGAGATAAATTTGGAAAACCCGAAAGAGTTTTTTGTCCAAAACATGCTCATATAAAATAACCTATTTCATTTTATATACACGTGTCACCGTTGAGGAGAAAAAAATGTCTGAGTTGACCCCTTGTTTTAGCAGTTCGACCCGTCATTCATGGCAGACAGTTCAAGATTTTTCAGGGATTTATTTCTATTTTTGGCCGAAGTGGTTGAATTCGACCTCCTGAGCCAGGGGAGAGTATTTTATATATATTGTAACAAGTCAAATGTACATGGGTTGATTTGGATACCTTTGTATCCCAGGAGCTATTCTGTAACCTTTCAAGGATTGACCAGAAATAGAAAAACTATTTACAAGATTCTTGTGTCAAAGTGTTGGTGGTGTTATCCTTCTTTTTTAAGTGTTTCTTCCTGTTATAATTCCATATGTTTTTTCAGTTCTTGTTATTAAAAGAGAACAAATAGAACAAAATCTATTTTTATAATACTCTATATCTGATCTTTTGATAATCTCTATGTTTCCCATCTGAAGCTAAGCCCAAGAATTCTTAATTGCTCCTTTGATTAGTAAATCTCTTTCCTATTCACTCTTATCCATTATCATTTTAATTGATTCAATCCAACATTTTTACTACCTCACCCTATGGAGAAAACTTATTTTATATCTGAGATCGATCATTATATTTAAACACAGACCCCATAGCCCAATGGAGACTTAAAGCATTCCTTCAGCCATTCATTCAAAATTAAAAAACATTCTATTTTTAAGAGCTAGCCTAATATCCATTTCCAACAAAGTTAAATCATACAAAGAGATCCCTCTCTAAGTCTTGGAGGGATAGATCCTTGACTCCAAGTGGTTTTGTGGTTACCCCTGCCTATTTCCTCCTCAGCCTGGGAAATTACAGGGTGATAACATAATGACGACTCCACTGGGGAACTTTCTCCAGTAGAAGCACAACAAGTTCCAAATCTGATCACTGATGGTGGACAGTGACCAGACACAAGAAGGCTGAAATATTTCACCTGGCGGCTCCAATCAACTCCAGATCAGTTCCAATTCGAAGAATTCACTGGAGGAAGAAACTAAGACATGACAAAGCAATCCGAAAAGATCATGTATTCGAGTTCAAATTGTATTCAAGACATTGTTGGTTTTATCTATAATTATATTCTCTCCTATTATAATCCTGGTCAAGAATTTATTGCTGAAATTCATAATGATCAGTTTCAAGTTGAAGAACCTCAAAGGATTCAACCTTTACCTATATGTCTGGTACACACTCCAATATCTGTAGATATCCCAGTGAGACAAAAATCTCATGCTTTATCTCCTACCATTATTGAAATTCCAGTTAGCTATAAGCCCCTTTCTTTGCCTTCTATACCTGCAAAAATCCCAGACAGATACAAGCCCCTAGATTTGCCTCCTATTCTCCATGACCTCCCTGCCAATTATAGCAATAATCTACCTAGGTTTGATGGAGAAAATGTAAAAATCATTGCTGAAAAGAACATCCAAAGTCTTGAGGATTTTTTTGATCTGTTTGAGGTGGAAGAAGATGATGTATGTATTAGGATGTTTTCCCTAGCATTGCAAGGTAAAGTCAAAAATTGGTTTAAGAAGCTTCCAGTTGCAAGCATTAACAATTTCCATCAATTTGTAAGAATTTTCCTAGATCGATAGGTGATCATGAGAAATGTCTTTCTCATCCTAGAAGAATATTACCATTTGAAAAGACAGCCAGGGGAGACAGTACATTAGTTTTTAGCAAGGTTAAATAAGGTGTACCATGCAATTCCTGCTGATATAAGGCCACCCCCATGATCAACTCACTTGTATTTCCCATATGCCTTCGATCCTGAGATGGCATTCCAATTAAGAGAAAGGAACACTACAACACTTGAAGAAATGCAAAGATTGCAGTTGATGTGGAAGCTAACTTGTTGAACAAAAGGTCCAAGCTAAGGGAAGAAAAGAAAGATAGAACAAAAAAGGAACGGATGGCATCTTCAGAAGTGAAACTAGATGTTCTGGAAAACACTGTAAAAGAGATGATGTAGATGATTAGCAGGAAATATACACTTGCTATTCAAAGATCACATGTTCCAATAGTTCCAGAATAGACAAGGATCAATGTCCCCAAACACCTTGCAGCTCATCCTTGGTATCATGGATTGGATAATGATTGTTTCATGTATTCAATTCACAACGTAGTCAAAGATGAAGTTCCAATTCATTTTTTTGAAGAGCCATCACCTGATATGATGTGAATGTTTGATGACCTTGCATATGTAGATGATTTTCCAGGATATGATCATTTGGGTGATGATTATGTGGTTGAGTTTGATGATGACTGCTCAAAAAAACCAACACTATCTTCATGGGAAGAAGAAGTCCAATTATCACAATGCCAAGATGACAATCAAACTCTCTATACTAATCAAGATTGCAAGTAGGAAAATGCGGAAAATTTTCAAGAAAGTGAAAAATGCTTGCCCCTATGTTTTTCCTCGCTCCTGAGAAAAAATTACAAGAAAATTGTAAGAAGTAAGAATGAAGAGTGTTCTGATGAACTAGTTGAGGAAAACAAAGATGACATAGAATCTTCTTCAAATCTGGAGGTGCAACCCTTGAATATTTTTGAATGTCAAAACTCAAATGAAATCATAGAGCATGGGACAGGTATTGAGATGATCTATTTTGATTCCTTGCCCTTATGATTTAGTTCATTTCAGATTCTGAGAGGGAATCTTAGTCATATTTTGGTTGAGAATCACAGTGTAAGCCATGAAATTCTAGTAGAACCAATGCCACATTCATTTAAAACATTTTATGACCCAATAATTGATATGATGGATAACTTGTGTTTTAAAATTCAGTTTTGATTTGCCCCTAATGATTTCAAGAGATGTTATGATATGGATATAATGAGACAGTCATCTTGAATGTCTTTTTAGGTAGAAGTATTAGTACAAAACTCATTAGGTCAAATACAAGCATGTTCTGAGTCACTTTAAGACATAGAGAACACATGTGTGGCACCTGGTCATGAGGTTGAATTGACTGAGTCAGAATATCCAGTAATGGGTCAAGTCTATCTTGATCCAGTGGCTATTTATATGGAGAAATTGTTCATCACAGAGCCATAATGCATTCCCAGTATTTCTATTGTCTATCAGGTTTATTAAGCTCCTTGTGATGAAGATCAGGCTGGAAATATCCACTACATGTCATTAACAATTCTGTTTCTAAGTTGGGTGAAAAACAATAAAAGGGCCAAGTATCGGACCGAATATTTGATTGGTTATATTGGATATTTCATATTGATTGAGGTTGTGCATTATCAGGTTAGAATAGGATGTATGTACATAAATAAGATCGTCATATCAACATCTTTTAATTATCAGATTTACAGTATGCAAATAAGTTTGCTGGGAAAGCATGCTTTCCATTTCATTTTAGTGTCACTTTGAAGATTCAGTCAAGTTTAGAATAGGTATAGGTTGTAGATTTTGGGATCAGCCCAATTGGTAAGGCACTGATTTACGAATCTGGAGATCTGAGATTCTTGACACCTCCTTAGGAGCTGCCATCCCCAGGTGGAGCCTATGTTGGGGTCCTATAATCATAGGTAACTTGATTCTTCCGCTGCTTATTTGGTGTTGCTCCCATAATGAAGACATCTGGCTTGCTGGGCTTGGTTAATTCCATTTCCCCTCCATCCATTTCGCCCGATCCTTCATCACCCTACTTCATCCTTCATCCAACGTTGCGCCCTTCAGTCCCTCACCCTTCACTTCTTCACCCCTTCACCAATTTTATCCCTGCATGGATAAACAAGCTTAGGCTAAAAAAAAAACAATAGGTAATAATGTTAGTAATTAAATTTAGTATAGTTAGATTATAACATAGGATAATTAATAATAAAGATTAATTAATAATTAATTAATCATTACTAATAAGGTTAGTTTTATTAAGTTAGTAATTTGTTTAGTGTTTTAAAATTAAACATTAAACTACAAAACAATTTAATAATATTCAACATAATAAAAATACATTTAATAATAAAACAATTAAAAATTCTAATAAATAAAAACTAAACTATATAATTAAAATATTAAAAAACAATATAAAATACATAAAACTAAAACTAAAAGCTTAAAACATTAAATAAAACAAAAATAAAACATATAAATAATAAAAAAAACATATATAAAACAAAATTAAATAAAACATAAAACAAATAACAAATAAAACTTAATACAAAAAATTAAAAAAAACATAAAATAAAAACTAAAAAGTTTTATCCTAAGTGTACACCCACTACTTTCCCCTGTACAACTCGGACCCCCTCTCACGTCACATCACCACCAAGGGGGTCTGAGTTGGTGGGATTGGGAGGGACAAGTGTCACCTCATGGTGAATTCAGACCCCCCCTCCCAATACCACTTACCACCTTAGGGGGGTCTGAGTAAACCACCTACCCCTTTAAAAACCGCTTTTCCCAAATAAAATTGTTTTTGTCAGTTTTACCTATTCAACTTCTGGGAAGGATTCTGGGAAAATGAGAACGAATTTTCAAAATCCGAGAGAGGTTTTTGTTCATCACAAGACGAAGAAAAAAAAAATCTCCCATAATTTACACAGGTGCCATCATTTGGGAGAATCAAAGACATCTTTCAGCACATTTTTTCAGTTTTCCGTTTTTTCCTATTTTAGTCATGATTTTGCGGGAGCTGTTTCGACAAGATGGAGATAAATTTGGAAAAACTGAAAGAGGTTTTTGTCCACCACATTCTCATATACAATGAAATATTTCGGTTTATACACAGGTGTCACCATTGAGGAGAAACAAATGTCTGAGTTGACCCCTTTTTTCAGCAGTTTGGCCCGTCTTTCATGGCAGACAGTTCAGGATTTTCAGGGATTTATTTCTATTTTTGGCCAAAGTGGTTGAATTCGACCTCTTGATCCGGGGGAGAGTTTGTTCTATATATTTTAACAATTCAAATGTACATGGGTTTACTTGGAGACCTTTGTATCCCAGGAGCTATTCTATAACCTTTCAAGGATCGACCAGAAATATAAAAACTATTCACTGGATTCTTGTGTCGAAGTGTTGGTGGTGTTATTCTTATTTGTTAAGTGTTTCTTCCTGTTATCATTCCATATGTGTTTTCAGTTCTTGTTATTAAAAGAGATTAAATATAACATAATTTATTGTTATAATACTCTGTATCTGAGCTTTTGATAATCTCTATGTTTCCCATCTGAAGCTAAGCCCAAGAATTCTTAATTTCTCCTCTGATTAATAAATCTCTTTCCTTTTCAATCTTATCCATTATCATTTTAATTGATTCAATCCAAAATTTTTACTACCTTTCCCTGTGGAGAAAACTTATTTTAGATATGAGATCGATCTTTATATTTAAACATAGACCCCATAGCCCAATGGAGACTTAAAGCATTCCTTCAGCCAATCATTCAAAATTAAAACAAATTATATTTTTAAGAGCTAGCCTAATATCCATTTCCAACAAAGTTAAATCATACAGAGATATCCTTCTCTGAGTTTTGGAGGGCTAGATCCTTGAATCCAAGTGGTTTTGTGGTTACCCCTGCCTATTTCCTCCTCAACCTAGGAAATTACAGGGTGATAACATAAGGAGATACCAAGACTACCCCCAAAGAGAGATATCAATTTCTTTATAAATTTGATGCCTGGAGCAGCTCTAGTGTCATAGGCTCCCTACAGAATGATTACTCCAGAGCTGAAGTAGTTGCAAATGCAGCTTGAAGAGCTACTGAATAAGGGGTACATATGCCCAAGTGTGTCACCTTGGGGTGCCCTAGTGTTATTTGTGAAGAATAAAGATGGGACCTTGAGATTGTGTATTGATTTTAGACAGTTAAATAAAGTAATTGTGAAGAACAAGTATCCTTTGCTAAGGATTGACGATCTCTTCGATCAGGTGAAGGATGCAAGGATATTTTCAAATATTTATCTCAGGTCAGGATACCATTAGGTCAGGATACCATTAGGTAAGGATTAAATATGAAGACATCAGCAAGACCATCTTCAGAACATGGTACGATCATTACAAATTTACAATGGTTCCATTCAGATTATCAAATGCGCCAACTGTTTTTATGTTCTTAATGAATGGTGTTTTTTGGGAGTATTTAGACAAGTTTGTCATTGTCTTTTTGGATGACATCCTTGTATATTACAAAACAAAAGAAGAACATGAACATCAATTGAGGATGGTGTTTCAGGTGGTAAGAGAACACCAGTTGTATTCCAAATTGAGAAAGTGCTCATTTTATCAGAACCAAATCCACTATTTGGGGCATATCATATCCAAAGAAGGAAAATCAGTAGACCCCAAAAAGATTGAGGCCATTAAAGAATGGAAAACACATAAGAATGTGACAGAAGTCAGATGCTACATGGGTCTAGCTGGCTACTACATGAGATTCATTGTAGGGTTTTCAAGGATTGCTCACCCAATCACTTCCTTGAAAAGGAAAGAGTTGAAATTTCAATGGACATCAGAATGTGAAAAGAGCTTCCAACAATTGAAGAAGTTGTTAACCAGTGATCCAATTCTAAGGATTGTAGATCCGAATGAAGATTTCATGGTTTGCACTGATGCATGCAAAGAATGACTTGGTGGATTCCTCAACCAAAATGGATTTGTAATTTTTTTTAATCAAGAAAATTAAAAGAGCAGGAAAGGCTCTATGCCACTCATGATTTGGAGTTGGAAGCCATTGTTCACGCTTTACATAAATGGAGGAACTACCTCATGGGAAAGAGGTTTGAGCTAAGGACAAACCATAATGGTCTGAATTATTTGTTTTCTCAACCTACATTAAAATCCAGGCAGAGCATATGGTTGGAATTTCTCCGCGAATATGAATTTGACATCAAACACATCAAAGGAAAGGAGAACAAATTGGTTGATGCACTCAACAAGAGAGTGCATGAACTACATGCTACAACCATTAACATGTGTCAAAATGACATTAAAGGAATACTTTTTGAGGCTGCAAAAGAAGATTTGCAGTACATGGAGTTAGTGACAAAGCTACATCAAGGTAAAATGCAACAAAACGTTGAATATTTTAAATTGGGTAATGATGAAGTTCTCTTGTACAAGAACCAAATTTATGTGCCCAATTCACATGAATCGAGGGGTAATATTTTTAAATAGATGCATAATGTGCCTTATGTTGGGCACCTAGGATATCATAAAAAAATGGCAACAGTCAAGAGCCAATACTATTGTCCAAGAATGAAGAGGGATATTGTTGAGTACATTGCTATATGTATGGAGTGTCAGAAGGTCAAGGTTGAGCATAGGCACCCGGTTGGGTTGCTTCAGCCATTTACCATTCCTGAGTGGAAGTGGGATGTGGTGACCATGGATTTCATCATAGGATTAACCAAAACATGCAAGCAACATGATTCTATCATGGTGGTGGTGGACAAGCTTACTAAAGATGCCCATTTTATTCCAATGAAGGTTACTCACAAGGAAACCAATTTCGTAGATATTTATATGAGGGAGGTATCATGATTGCATGGCATACCCAAGACAATTGTGTCTGACCGAGACTCAAAGTTTACCTCAAAGTTTTGGAGAGGATTATTCAAGGGGTTCAGAACAAATATGAACTTCAAAACAACCTATCATCCTGATTCTGATGGGAAAACAGAGAGGGTAAACCAAGTAATAGAATATATGTTAAGAATGTATGTGATGGAAAAACCATCAAAGTGGGAATACTATCTACACTTGGTAGAGTTTGTGTAGCATACCCTGACCACCAACAAGCCAGGGGGTGCCACTACTCAGACACTTAACTTAGTTCTGACAACATACTGTAACGCACCCAGTATTTAATCGAGCTATGTCACACAATTGTTTCTCTTTTATATACATATATACACACACAGACATACATACGTAATGAATGCATGCAATTAAACATATACATACAATGCTCTAGCGGAAGCTTCTTTTATATAAAGCATAACAAATAATTTCATTCTATAAATATACAATTTCAGACTAAATTAACAGTAAACACATACATGCAACGTATACAGGGGTATACCCTTAAAAATATGGGCAACTATGCTCACACAAGCCATAAAAATCCATAAAATAACACATAAATGACAATGCAACATAAAAACTCATTACATAACTGGTACTTATCTTAATGAGAAAGTCACCGACTATGTGCAGACTGTCCACGAACCTCCCAGCCTTAGACTACACTATTCATCACTCTCAACAATGAGTCACCCCCGAGCCGGGACTAGACTCCACCCGGGAAAGGGATTCCTAACCAGGCTAAATGTTCACGATCAACCAAAAAGATTCTCTCTCAGGTGTTCACTCAACCACGGCCTACAACCTCTCCTTCCCAACATGCCTATCCCACCCAAGGAAGTGTGCCCCTTCTCTTCTCAATAGTCCTTCGGCTACCCCACTTCCCTTTCAGGGATTCAGCAACAGGCTAGACCGAAAGTCTCAGAGCGTTGAAGCCGCAGTTTAGCACCTTCAGGAAATTGATCCTCAACAATTCTCTCACTCAGAGAATTTCTCATGGGCTTGACTACCCACCTCTTCAATCTCGCTCCCAAGGGAATGTATTATGGATACTGGTTCTCTGGTTGCCGGAAAAATGGTAAGGTTCTCCCCTCTACAATGGTCGATCTCTCCAAAGGAACTAAGTCTCGGCAATAAGTATGCATGTCTCCAACTTGGCACTTGTCATGTTGGAAGCTGCTCTCATACACTTGTCCCCTACTTTAGGACTTAGGATAAATTAATTATCCGTACTTTATGTTTTTAAGAAATATTAATATAATATTTCTTCTCGGCTTTAAGCTCTCTAGCTTAGCCATGTTCTTAACTTTAGGCCCTCCCTTTCCCTATTTGGTTGGAATCTAGTCCCCCTTCTCTTTTATCATGGTGGGTCTGCACGCAACGATGTATTTTATATTAATCATGAAACATATACAAAATAGGTGCACTGGCCTTTAACATCTAGGTGCTCTGGCCTAATTCTAAAACATAAGCATTCTGATTTATAATACTGGCTCACCAGCCTATAATGCATATCATATACATAAAGGTTCGATGACCTTAATATCACGTGCACTTTTAGTTACTGCACACAGTATCTGCTGACCTCAAGATTGTGCTCTCTTTAGTTACTGCACGTTGTATCCTCTGTCTTTAAGGTTTCACGCGCTTTAGTTATTGCACGTAGTATCCATAATTGTGCACATTACATCACTTTACCGCGCAGTATATGCACGCACCATGCCATGAAGGTGTATTAAAAAAATGATGTCTAACAACTCACTAGCTTAATATACTTGGAGTATATTTAAATTTGGGTTCAACCGAGGGATATTACAATCCCCCCCCGTTATTTATGCACTGTCCTTAGTGCATCATGTATCGATATACAACAAAATTTTTTAAATTTTTCAAAAAGATGCGAGTATTCTGCTTGCATTGCATCCTCATGCTCCCAAGTAGAGTCTTTAGGTCCGTACCAGGTCCATTGAACCTTTACAAAACCTATGGCTCGATTCCGGAGCTGTTTTATTTTCTGATCCAAAATGCGCACTGGATGCACTTGGAAAGCGCCTTCTTGCTCCACCTGAATAACATTCCAATCAATAACATGATTAGCATCAGGTATGTATTTCTTTAGCAATGATACATGGAATACATTATGAACAGACATAGATGTAGGCAATACAATCATATAAGCAACTGGACCAATTCTCTTTAGGATTTCAAATGGTCCACAAAATATGGTTGCCAACTTGGCGCAGCTTCCCAGCTTCAGGGAAATCCTGTTAGCTTTCACTTTCAGGAAAACATGGTCACCCACTTTGAATTATTTGTGGATTCTAATTTTATCAGCATAACTCTTCTGTCTGTCTTGGGCAACTTTCAAATTTTGCTTGATTTTTAACATTTGGTCCTCCATCTCCTTGAGCAACTCTGGCCCGACTACTGTTCTATCAACTGGGTTATCCCAGCTTACTGGAGTATTGCAAATTATTCCGTAAGGTGCTTCAAATGGGCTCATCTTCAATGATGCCTGATACCCATTGTTGTAAGCGAATTCTACCAAATGTAGGTAGTCTTCCCATTTTGATGGTTTATCCATCACATACATTCTCAACATATCCTCTATCACTCTATTCAACCTCTCGGTCTGTCCATCAGTCTCAGGATGGTAAGATGTACTAAAATTCATATTCGTTCTGAATCCTTTGAACAATCCTTTCCAGAAATTCAAGGTGAATTTTGGGTCTCTGTTAGACACAATCGTCTTAGGAATTCCATGCAATCGTGCCACTTCCTTCATGAAAATATCAACAACATTTGCTGCCTTGTGAGTAGTTTTTTAGTGGAATAAAATGGGCATCTTTTGTAAGCTTGTCCACCACTACCATAATTGAATCATGTAGCTTTCCTATTCCGGGCAATCCCATAATAAAATCCATGGTCACTACTTCCCACTTCCATTCAGGAATGGGCAAAAGTTGCAACAATCCTGCTGGGTGCCTATGCTCTGTTTTAACTTTCTGGGATTCCATACACTTAGCAATGTATTCTACAATTTCTTTCTTCATACCTGGCCAAAATTATTGTCTCTTGACCACTGCTACGGTTTTTTGATATCCAGGGTGCCCTGCATAAGGAACATTATGCATCTCATGAAAAAATATGTGTTTCAAGTCCTGGACATTTGGTACAAAAATTCTGTTCTTGTGCAATAGTATTCCATCTACTCCCAACTTATAACTTTCCATATTTTGTGGTGTCTTACCTTGTTGTAACTTTGCTATCAATTATTTTTACTGTAGGTCTGTATTTGTAGCCTCCAGATTTTTTCTTTTAACATCAATGTGGTACATGTTGATGGTTGTAGCGTGAAGCTCATGCACCCTCCTGCTGAGTGCATCAATCACTTTATTTTCTTTCCTTTTGATATGCTTTATATCAAAGTCATATTTGCTTATAAATTCTAACCATATGCTTTGCCTATCATTCAGATTTGGCTGGTCAAATAAATATTTCAGACCATTGTGGTCTGTTCTTAGCTCAAACCTTTTTCCCATGAGGTAGTGTCTCCATTTCCTCAGGGCATGTACTATGGCTGCCAACTCCAAATCATGAGTGTCATAGTTTGTTTTATGCTCCTTCAACTTCCTTGATTCATAACATATCACAAATCCGTTTTGACTGAGGACTCCACCAAGTCCTTCATTACATGCATTTGTGCATACAATGAAATCTTCATTTGGGTCTGCAATTATTAGTATTGGAGCACTTTTCAATAATTGTTTCAAATGTTGGAAACTCCTTTCACAATCCTCCATCCACTAAAACTTCATACCTTTTCTTTACAAGGAAGTGATTGGGTGTGCTATCTTTGAGAATCCTCTAATGAATCTCATGTAGTATCTTGCAAGGCCCATGAATGATCTGACCTCTATCACATTCTTTGGTGTTGACCATTTCCTAATGGCTTCTATTTTCTCAGGGTCTACTTCTATCCCATCTTTTGAGATGATATGCCCCAAATAATGAATTTGTTTCTGAAAAAATGAGCACTTGCTCAATTTGGCATACAACTGATGTTCGCTTAATACTTGCAACACCATCCTCAAATGATGTTCACGTTCTTCCTCTGTCTTAGAGTATATAAGAATGTCATCCAAAAAGACAAAGACAAACTTGTCTAAATATTCTTGGAAAACACCATTCATTAAGGACATGAAAACAAATGGTGCATTTGACAACCCAAATGGTACCACTATGAACTCATAACAACCATACATTGTCCTAAAGGCGGTCTTGTTGATATTTTCCTCTTTAATTCTTACCTGATGGTATCCCGATATGAGATATATCTTTGAAAATATCTTTGCATCCTTCAATGGATAAAAAAGATCATCGATCCTTGGCAGAGGATACTTGTTCTTTACAGTCACTTTGTTCAACTGTCTAAAATGAATGCACAACCTTAATGTTCCATCTTTATTTTTCACAAACAAGACTGGGGCACCCCAAGGTGACACACTTGGGCATATATACCCCTTCTTCAGAATTTGTTCAAGCTACATTTACAACTCTTTCAATTCTGGTGTACTCATTTTGTAAGGTGTCTTTGACATGGGAGCTTCTCCTGGTGTCAGATTTATAGAAAAATCAAGATCTCTCTTTGGGGGTAGTCCTGGTACCTCCTTGAATACATCTTCAAACTCTTTCAGGACTGCATAATCCTCCAAATTTGGCACCTTGTCTTTAGGTGTCTCTTCCATATGAGCTGCAAATATTTGACATCCTCTTCTATAACATTTCTTCAGCTATAATGATGAAATTTCTCTAACGGTTACCGCCCTAGGAATTCCCTGCACTTTCCTTTGTTTCCCCTCTTCATCCAAGAAAGTGAATGCTTTGTTATGATAGTCCAATAGAGCATGATGTGGGTCCAACCAATCCATCCCGATTAAACAATCATAGGAACCTAAAGGTAAGATATTCAAATCTGCCTTGGTGTTCAGTATGTTCATGTCCATGAGACATGACTTAACCATCTCATTAACCTTTCTTTTGGATCCTATAGCCAACTGTACCAACCAAGATTTTCCATGCTTTCTTCTTGGAAATTGCAAACTTTCTACTGTCTTAGGATCTATGTAACTATGACTAGCTCCTGAATCAATTAAAATAACAATGGTTTGGTTGTTAATCATACCTTCCACTTCAATCATGTGTGACTGATATTCTGCTTGCTTGTTATCTAGGCTGCATATATCCTTGGCACATTTCTACCCATGTCCTCCACTATTTCAGTTTGCTGTACATTATAAACAGTTCTTCCTTTTTCACCTCTGTGAGGACAATCTCTGAATCTATGATCTCCTTTACAACCCCAACATTGAATATGTGGTTGTCTTGGCCTTTGGCCTTCTACCTATATTGTTTTGGGATATTTAGGAGTTTGTGGTCCCTATGTACTGTTTCTCAAGAATGGTGGTTTAAATCCCTTCTTCCTTTGATCCACCTTGAACTTCTTTTTATCTTCCCAAGCGTTTTGGAAAGTTGGTTTTGTTTTCTACTGATCATATAGACATTTAGCTCGTCTTATGGTCTCATCTAATGTCTTGGGATAATCGTACTGTATTTTTTCACTGATGAATGCCGACAAACCACTCAAATACCTTTGAATTTTAACTGTCTCATCCTTGATGAAGGAGACGTACTTCAACAGTTCTAGGAATCTTCTTTCATATTCATTTATGGTCATTCTTCCAAGTTTGAGTTCAAATAACTCTTTCATTTTCTTTTCATAATATGTCTTAGTCAAGTATTTCTTCTCAAAATACTTAAATTCCCTCCAAGTAATTCTCTTCTCTTTAATGTGTTGTACCTGCACAAGTTGATCCCACTACATGGATGCTTTTCCTTTGAGTTGATAGATGGAAATTCTACCCTCTGCATGAGAAGAATAATTGTGTAATTGAAAGTATTTTCTCATATGAAGGTTTGTGACTTCCAGATTTACTTGAGTCACTTTATTTTTCCAATTTATTTTCTATTATGTTCAGAGTTTGAAATAACTTCATGTTGAAGTCATCCTGCTACTTTTTGTCTCTCATAATCCTTTCATTATCATCTTTATGGATTTGGACATCCTTTTGAAAATTTCTAATGGTCTCCACCATATTCAGGTTTTCATTCCTTTCCTCTTCATGTCCATTGGATTTGGTTCCTTCAATATCCAAATGGACATTCATCCCTCTACTCTCGTCTGGTTGTCTATAATTTCCCCGTGTCTCTTCCATTCCTATGGGTTAGGTACTTGATCTGATATGATCTAATTGTTGTTAATTCTTCAAAATGTCCGACCATTGAAACTTGTTAGGTTAACTAAATCAATCAATCCACGAGAATATGAACTATTTTGGCTCAATAAATATATCAAAACTATCCTTTTTGATTTATTGGTGTTTCCACCATGACACTTCTTAGACAAGACCCAAGTTTTGAGATCTTAGCAAGAACTACATCATCGCATAGAGATACATCAGGCGAAAGGTGGTTTGTCGAAACCACTTTTGCATAAATTCCGCTGCTACGTGCTTCAAAATGTCAAATCCACCATTCATGGGATGGGTGATGGTTAGTTAGATCACCCTGTCTCATTCGCTCATACATCACAACCATTTGAAGTTAGGTGAACATCATCGTGTAACGAAATCAAAATGTTTAATCATTCGAAATGGATTAGCCGAGCATGGAAACCCATTGCACTTGTGCGCGAGTTTGTCAGGGATTCATGATTGAGGATCTATAATTACCATATCTTGGGTATCGAATCATAATCTTATTCATCAAAGAACAATCTCCAAATTGGTTCTAATTTCTCATTTCTACAAAGGATTTCAGTGTCCACGGAACTGAGGTATATGGACCCAGTTAAATCCAATGAGAATGGTTATTCGGGAAACATGCTAAATTTTCCTGCGAGTATGAAGGAAAAGGTAGTCGCGTAGATACTGGCGAGTAAATTTCACATAGCACCTGTTACTAATTCGAGATTGGAAATCAGGTTGAATCCAACCATGAGAGACCTGGTTATCAATAGACCAACTACTAAGAAGAAATGAAACAAGCGATAGAAGAAGGAACTCGTCGCTAAAGTGGATGAGAGTGTTTGAGAGAATCAACCGATCTGGTTAGATTCTTTTAAGGAGGAGCTAGCTAAGCTGAAATGAGCCCTCAATTAAAATTGAGTATATTTCAGTGGTTCTTGGACATATGATAGCAGAGGTAAGGAATCTCTGGAGATGATAGACTTGTTCTTGAATGGTCTCTTTAAATAGGACCACTGCTATTTTGAATCATCCCCTTTTTGTAATTTTGGATTTTGAATGAATATATAAGTGCAGAGGCGGATTTGCATTGCTTAAGATAGGATTTCACTGATGGTGATATGAACCTTGTTTCCTTTAATATTATGTGTCTTCTTGTAACTTATATTTCACTTTAAACTGTTTGAATAAAACCTAGAGTTTATCTTATTCACTTGAATCCTTTTAAATAATACTTCAATGTAGTTGTGTATTCCTCTTTCTTTGAATACTAGGTAAATTTCCTTTTTCAACTCAGGCTCGTTGTCTTAATTATCTTTCAAGATGATTCTGCGCACATAAAATTCAACCTGTGTACCTTTATTTATCGTACAAGCGACTTTATAAGGTAAATCATGTTTTTGCACACCTATATCTGCCATACACTTCCTCTTTGTTGCACCAATAACTTGCGCGCACTACTTCTGCATTGTGCGCCAATATCCACTGTGCACTGCTTCTGTATCGCGCTCGGATATTCCACATGCATTTCTCTCTATGCATTGCACCGTGCTAAAGTTTCAATATGACTTACCATACTGTGAATGTCACGTGCACGTTTACTAGGTGTATACACTCCACGCCATGCTAAGTTTAGCGCGTGCATCCTTACATTTTATTCTTCTGCGTGGTGGCTCAATTTTCCATAAACGCAATATATTGTATACCATACTGCAATCTCATCTCCAATTGACTTGTTTGGCCCATTCAAGCTTAGTGTCGAAAATTGACGCTCTGATACCATACTGTAGCATACCCCGACCACCACCAAGTCGGGGGATGCCACTACTCAGACACTTGACTTAGTTCTGACAACATACAGTAACACACCCTGTATTTAACCGAGATATGTCACATAACATTTTCTCTTTTATATACATATATACATACACAGACATAGATACGTAATGGTTGCATGCAATTAAACATATACATACAATGCTCTAGAGGAATCTTCTTATATATAAATCATAACAAATAGTTGCATTCTGTAAATATATGATTTCAGACTAAATTAACAGTAAACACAGACAAGCAGTGTATACAGGGGTATACCCTTAAACATACAGACATATATTCTCACACAAGCGATAAAAATCCATAAAATAACACATAAATGATAATGCCGCATAAAAACTCATCACATAACTGGTACTTATCTTAATGAGAAAGTCACCGACTGCGTGTAGACCGTCCACGAACCTCCCAACCTTAGACTACACTGTTCATCACTCTCAACAGTGAGTCACCCCAAGCTAGGACTAGACTCCACCCGGGAAAGGGATTCCTAACCAGGCTAAAGGTTCACGGTCAACCAGAAAGATTCCCTCTCAGGTGTTCACTCAACCACAGACTACAACCTCTCCTTCCCCACATACCTGTCCAACCCAAGGAAGTGTGCCCCTTCTTTGCTCAATAGTCCTTCTATTGCCCCACTTCCCTTCTAGGGCTTCAACAACATGCCGTATCGGAAGTCTCAGAGCGCTATAGCCGCAGTTTAGCACCTTCAAGAAATCAATCCTCAACAATTCTCTCACTCAGAGAATTTCTCATGGACCTGACAAACCGCCTCTTCAATCCCACTCCCAAGGGAATGTATTATGGATACTGTTTCTCTGGTTGCCGGAAAAATGGTAAGGTTCTCCCCTCTACAATGGTCGATCTCTCTAAAGGAACTAAGTCTCGGCAATAAGTATGCATGTCTCCAACTTGACACTTGTCATGTTGGAAGCTTCTCTCATACACTTGTCCCCTACTTTACGACTTAGGATAAATTAATTATCCATACTTTATGTTTTTAAGAAATATTAATATAATATTTCTTCTTGGCTTTAAGCTCTCTAGCTTAGCCCTGTTCTTAACTTTAGGCCCTCCCTTTCTCTATTTGGTTGGAATCTAGTCCCCCTTCTCTTTTATCGTGGTTGGTCTGCGTGAAGCAATGTATTTTATATTAATCATGAAACATATATAAAATAGGTGCACTGGCCTTTAACATCTAGGTGCTCTGGCCTAATTCCAAAGCATAAGATTTCTGGCTTATAATACTGGCTCACCAGCCTATAATGCATATCATATACATAAAGGTTCATTCACCTTAATATCGCACGCACTTTTAGTTACTGCATGCGGTATCTGTTGACCTCAAGATCACGCACTCTTTAGTTACTACCCGCTGTATCCTCTGTCTTTAAGGTTGCGCACACTTTAGTTACTCTGCGCAGTATCCAGAATTGTGCACATTACATCACTTTATTGCACAATATATGTGTGCACCATGCCATGAAGGTGTATTACAAAAATGATGTCTAACAGCTCACTAGCTTAATATACTTGGATTATATTTACATTTGGGTTCGGCCGATGTAGTGTCCCCAAGGCCGAGCCCTGTTGTAAACCAAGTTCTGAAAGGAATTGTCATTATGTTTTATAGGCTGGTGAGCCAAGTTCTTATAAGCTGGAGACTTATGTTTTGTTAGGCTAGGGAGCCTAAGTGTGGAAGGTCAGGAGCCTGCTATTGTACTTGTATGTATGCAAAACATTTAATAAAATATAAACACCGCTAGGTGCAGACCAACCATGATGAATGAGTGAAGGGGGATTGAGCATCCACAGAGTGGGCAAGGAATTAGGGGCTGGAAGGTGGGAAAGGGGCCAAGTGTTGAGCCTGGGGGCTAAGCCTAGGGGGCTTAAGCCTAGGGGGCTTAAGCCTGGGAATAATATTTTAATATTATTCCAAAAGAACATGTGCATTTTATGTTTCATTTCATCCTAAGTTTTGGAAAGGGTAAGCGTGAAAAGGGGATGCATTCTGATGGAACGCATGCAATTCCAAGGGTGACAAGTGTCAGCCCTGGTGCATGCAAATAAAATATCCAGGAGGAGCCGTGAGAGGGGCTCTCCTAAATTCTACCCGACGGTCTGAAGGTAAATGATGGGACCTCTGCAAAAGAATACCCTGGTGCATCCCTGAAAGCCAAAAATCTTGGGTTGACTTCTGAGATAGCCGGTACCACCCCTGTTTGAACAGTTCGAACCTGTGTGAACCTTACGTGGATTGTTTGTCACGCATCCCCGACAACCAGAGCGTGAGTCTATTCTATGTTGGCGGATTGGGAAATAGAAGTGACCAACCATTGTTGAACCTGTTGGGAAGATCGTGTCTGTTTTCCCCGGGAGTTGTTGTGACCACGCGGTGTTGGACTGTGTGGGGTCTAGTTGGCCTGTGAGCAATTCTCTCTAGGAGAGAGAGTGTGCGAAGGAAGGAGAGGACTCCTATAAGGAACCCTGTAGCTAACACAGAGCTCGGAGACTTCCAGTCCGACATGTTCCTGTAACCCAAGG
>SNQJ01S0018380.1:164265-194596 GCA_010110895.2 Picea sitchensis | reverse complement strand
CGGTTGCATACATGCTTGCATTACCTGCATCTATGACTGTACATAATGTGTTTCATGTTTCACTGCTTAAGAAATATGTACCTGATGCTAATCATGTTATCGATTGGAATGTGATTCAGGTGGAACCAGAAGGTGTCCTGCAATTGCATCTTGTGCGCATATTGGACAGGAAAATCAAATAGCTCCGGAATCGAGCTATAGAGCTTGTAAAGGTCCAGTGGACCTGGTACGGTCCCGAGGACGCGACATGGGAGCATGCAGATGTTATGCGGGCAGAGTACCTGCATCTTTTTTGAATATTTTGAAAGGCTTGCAGAGACAGTGTAAGTTGCACTAAGGACAGTGCAAAAATAAGGGGAGGGGGATTGTAGTGTCCCCAAGGCCGAGCCCCGTTGTAAACCAAGTTCTGAAAGGAATTTTCATTATGTTTTATAGGCTGGTGAGCCAAGTTCTTATAAGCTGGAGACTTATGTTTTGTTAGGCCAGGGAGCTTAAGTGTGGAAGGCCAGGAGCCCGTTGTTGTACTTGTATGTATGCAGAACATTTAATAAAATATAAACATCGCCAGGTGCAGACCGACCACGATGAATGAGTGAAGGGGGACTGAGAATCCACAGAGTGGGGAAGGAATTAGGGGCTGGAAGGTGGGAAAGGGGCTAAGTGTTGAGCCTGGGGGCTAAGCCTAGGGGGCTTAAGCCTGGGAATAATATTTTAATATTATTCCAAAAGAACATGTGCATTTTATGTTTCATTTCATCCTAAGTTTTGGAAAGGGTAAGCGTGCAAAGG
Source organism: Picea sitchensis (assembly GCA_010110895.2). Taxonomy (NCBI): domain Eukaryota; kingdom Viridiplantae; phylum Streptophyta; class Pinopsida; order Pinales; family Pinaceae; genus Picea; species Picea sitchensis. The sequence continues at coordinate 193,807 of SNQJ01S0018380.1, read as the reverse complement.
GGATGCATGATGATGGAATGCATATAGTTCCAAGGGTGACAAGTGTCAGCCCTGGTGCATGTAAATAAAACGGCTAGGAGGAGCTATGAGAGGGGCTCTCCTCCATTCTACCTGACGGTCTGAAGGTAAACGATGGGACCTCTGCAAAAGAATACCCTGGTGCATCCCTGAAAGCCGAAAAGCCTGGGTTGACTTATGAGATAGTCGGTACCACCCCTGTCTGAACAGTTCGAACCTGTGTGAACCTTGCGTGGATTGTTTGTCATGCATCCTTGACAACCAGAGCGTGAGTCTATTCTATGCCTGGAGGATTGGGAAATAGAAGTGACCAGCCATTGTTGAACCTGTTGGGAAGCCTGTGTCTGTTTTCCCCGGGAGTTGTTGTGACCACGCGGTGCTGGACTGCGTGGGGTCTGGTTGGCTTGTGAGCGATTCTCTCCAGGTGAGAGAGTGTGCGAAGGAAGGAGAGGACTCCTGAAAGGAACCCTGTAGCTTCCATAGAGCTCGGAGACTTCTGGTCCAACCTGTTCCTGTATCCCAAGGCAAGGGAGATTAACAGCTGAAGGACTGTCTAGGTGACAGAGAAGGTGTACACTCCTAGGGTGGAACAGGCATGTGGGGAATGAGGGTCTGTGGGCAGTGAGCGTGGGAGGTTCCTTGGAGAGAATCCCTTCCTTGTGGTTGTGTGTTCTTTTCCCTGTAACCTCAGCCTAGCCTAGATTTCCTTGTCTCGGGGTGGAGCTTAGTCCCATCTCGGGGGTGACCCACTGCTGAGCTGATGAGAAGTGTGGTCTAAGGCTGGGAGGTTCGTGGAAGGCTTGGACTTGGTTGGTGGATTCTACCACTGTTAAAAGATAAGTATTTGATTATGTTTTAATCATGTTTTGCATGACTCTACTGCTTATGATATAATGATTTCCGTTGTGTATATGAATTAGTATGAAATGCTATGGACTGTTAATTATGGCAGTAACTCATATGAATACTCTGTGTAGAATGTGTTTATTTGTTTAAATGCATGAGATTTATAATACCTTTATGAGTTATGTGCAAGGTGGTGTTATAAGTTTTCTTTTAAGAGTGATTAAACCTTGGTAGCCAATAAAGGGGGCGCTACAGTTTGGTATCAGAGCGATTAAACAAAGTAGCAGAAAAGGTGCACTACAGCCGAGGGGTATTACAGTTTGCTTACAACAATGGGTACCAAACATCTTTGAAGATTAGCCCATTTGAAACACTTTATGGTAGAAAGTGAAACAATCCAATAAGTTAGGAAAATCCAGCTGATAGGGCAGTGATTGGGCTAGAATTTCTCATAGAAATGGAAGAGAAAATGTTGAGGATTAAACATAATTTAAAGGCTTCCCAAGACAGGAAGAAAAGCTATGTTGACAAGGGTAGAAATCACATGGAGTTTAAAGTGGGTGATCATGTATTCTTGAAGGTTAAGGACAACAAAAGTTCACTGAAGTTGGGAAAATGTTCCAAGTTGGAAGCTATATATTGTGGACCATTTGAAATCCTAGAAAGGATTGGTCTAGTAGCTTATATGATTGCATTGCCTGCATCTATGTATGTTCATAATGTATTACATGTATCATTACTCAAGAAATATGTACCTGATGCTAATCATGTAATTGATTGAAATGTGATTCAGGTGGAGGAAGAAGGCACTATCCAAGTGCATCCAGTACACATTATGGACCAGAAAATCAAACAACTCTAATATTGATCCATAGGGCTTGTAAAGGTCCAATGGACCTGGTACGGTCCTGAGGATGCTACTTGGGAGCATAAGGATGCAATGCAGGTAGAATATCCACATCTTTTTGAAGATTTTGGAAATCTTGCTGATATGGTATAAGAAAATTGCACTGAGGACAGTGAAAAAATAAGGGGAGGGGATTGCAATACCCCAAGGTCGAGCCCCTAATTTTTTAATCATTAATTGTAAACATGTTTCTTAGGCTAGTGAGCCAAGTAATGATAATCTAGGATGCTTATGTGATAGTTGGGACATAGATCCTAGGATTCTAAGGTCAGGATGCTATTTTGTATATGTAAATATTAAACTCATTAATATAAAAGCATCACTCTGTGTAGACCAACCACAATGAAAGAGTATGGGGGAATAGTCTCCACTAAGATGGGTAAGGGAGGGGGCTGAGAGGCTGGGAAAAGGGGATAATATTAAGAGCTTAAATCTCAGAGAATAATATATATTATTATTCTAAATGTTGTAAGGAGGATATGAATTTATCCTAAGTTCCTTTGGGAAGGGGAGCGACTTCCAAATGGAGAGGAATGTGCTTCATGAGTGTTATGTTTCATCTCAGGCACATGCAGGTATATGTGGGAATTTTGACTATTTTCAGGGATCCTTTTTCCATTCTTTCCACTCACGCACATAATGAGGAGGAAGGAGTAAAACTTGGAATTCCATTGCTGAACCCTCGACCATCTCAAACCTCTGCAACGAGCCAAAAATTATATCTTTTTGAACCTGTACCCTACGGGTTGCATGTGTTTCGTCTGGCCATTTTCCCCACGAGTTCATCCTCATGATTCTTTCCATCCCTTGTGCAGTTCACGCACACACTGATCCCTTGTGTAGTTCACGCACACACTGAACAAGAATGCAACCAGAGCCATTTCTGCCATTGTGAACCTCTGTAATTTGCTGAGTCATCCGCTTGCCTTACCCGATTTGTTGTTGTGGTTTGAAGAGGTGGGTTTTCAGGCCCGTGGTTGAAGAAGTAGGTTTTCAAGCAAGTGGGAAACTCTCTTCGGGTGAGAGAGTTGTTGGGGAAATGATTTCTCCTCGAGGGAGTCTAGTAGAATCTACAGAGCTATGAGAATTCTTGTTCAACCTGTTGTTGAAGCCCTGGGAGGGAGATGGAGCAGCCGATGGACTATGTGACAGTGAAGATGTATACTCCTGGGGTGGGAAAATCATGTGGGGAATGGGAGTCTGTGAGAATTGGGAGTAAGTGGATACTTGGAGGAAATCCTTCCCATAGACTGGTGCAACTTCCTCTTGTCCTTGACTAACCTAGGAATCCCTTTCCCGATAGAGTCTAGTCCTATCTCGGGGGTGACCCACCATTGAGAGTGATGAGCAACGTGGTCTAAGGCTAGGAGGTTCATGGAAGGTATAAACACAGTTGGTGCACTACAATTAAGAGATAAGTATCATTCTGTGCTTAATCGTTAATGATGTATTTTAGTGCATGTTTGTGGTTATTATAATAATATCACGTGTTTCGTTGCATGTATGCTTTCATGTTATCTCTGTTTATTTATGTTAAGTTTATATTTTATTTTTTCTGCAAAGAGCTCTGTCTGCCATAGCCTAGTAGGTCTATGTATAGGACCTAGGCATTGACAGTTTTAATCATCTAGTATCAGATAAATTTGGTTTTGGAGTAGTGGCGTTGTCCTCGACGAGGGTGGCCGGGAAACATTACAAAATGGTATCACAACGTGAAATTTTTAAGTGGCATGACCCGACATAGGAGGTTGGGTATGTTACATATTCTCTAACTCACTTTGATAATCCTTAAGAGGATATCTGGAGACTCCATTGACCTTTTCCAAGGTGCCACCTTACTCTCAACTTTGTGATATTTCCAAGATATGAGATCGTGGCACCATGGGAACACATGTATCTGAATATTGATTTTGAAAGTTTTCAAGGATACTCGCATTATTTTGATATAAAATTGTTAAAAAACTCTCCAAGATTCGAAGACCTCCCAATTACTCACATTATAGAATTCTTGAACTATATAAGTGAGATAGAATTTGAAGGGGAGGATGTTCTAGTAAAATTGTTCATAGTTTCCTTGTCGTCTTTTTTGCAAGATTGGATTAAGGGTTGTTGTGAAGATAAGGGTATATCACCTTTCGTAGACCTCATCAGTAGGTTTATTGAGTTTGTGAAACCACAATGCCAGACATATGAAGATTCCCTTAAAAATATCGCAATATCCCTAGAGGCCGAAGGATTCACCATTGAGATTCTGGAAGATCTCAGGGATGTGTACCGTGCTCAATACCAAGAACCCTTTGATATAGAAGGAGATATTTATGAAGAAGGTTGTCAACCCCTTGAAGAGTAGAAATATTTTTCCCATGATTCAATAGAATGCGGTAAATACTTGAATAAAGAAGTGAGTTATGAGGATGAAGCACTAGTATCTGCTCCTTCATCCGATGAATCTCTCCAATATCCTATCTTTCTTGCACAAGACGAAGAGAATGAGATGAATCATTTTCCTTTCCATTTTTTTGATTAAACTTTGTTCTATGATTCAGAAGGTGAATAAGTAAAGGGACCCTTGGAAGAGCTAGGTCCTTCATTTTCTGATGAAGGCAAAAATATGATTAAAGAGACAAGTCTTGGGGATGATGTACTAGATGCTCTTCCATTTTATGAAGTCATCCAAGCCTTTGATTTTCCTGCACAACAATAAGTGAACACGGTAAATTATTTCCCTTTCCAAGATTTTGATGATGCTTTATTTTATTATTTGGAAATCGAAGAAGTATTAGAGGATCCCTTGGATGCATTAAATTATTCATGTTATGATAAATATAGTGACATGGTTGATAATATTGATGAGTTCATACATGTTGGAATACATAAGTGGGATGTGATTGGTTCTGATGAGGATACCATTTATGATATGGAATGATATATTTGGATGTTTCCTTTACAACAATCATATGATGTTCCTAATAATTTTGATGTTTGGCAACAAGATGATGATATATAATTACAGAATTTTTCCAAGCACCCAAGGATGACCCAATGCAATGTTCTCCTGATGATTTTCGGTCATACCTTGAGGATTTTGATGAGTATTCCTTTGAGCACTTGGATTTATTCTATGAAGAAGATTATCAACCACCATTGTGCTCAAATTTTGATAAAGGTGAGGACATTTCTTGACTTAAGTAGGATACTTTTGACAAGGTTTTCCATCTCCCTCTGATTGCTTTACCTCGTTATGTCACTAAGGATGCAGTTGGGGAACAAGTCTCTTGTTTCAAGTTTTCTTCAAGGAAAAAATTTCCATTAGAATTCAAGGGGAGGTTGAATGCCTTAAGAATTTTATTATCTCAATATTTCATCTCTCCCTTGAGAAGTTGTCAGTTTCCCTCTAAGTTCTTGTTAATCCATTCTTAGACCCCAGGGAGTGATGACGTCCAAGGTAGTCAACCCTTAGACTCTTTGAGAAATCCCTTTGAGTTCTTGACCTCTCATGATATTTTTCTAAGATGGATTGATCACTTTTCTGGAAGGGTGACTTGGCATGATTTTTTCCCTCCCTACCACCTCCATGAGCTAGACTTTATGACTTCCTATGATATAATGCATGCTCTAACTCATGTTTATTTTGTTCTTAACTTGTCATTGTTTTGGTTTATGATGAAGCACAAAGGCATGCCTTATGATACATTGCTAGCATGGTTGTACTGGTTGTATGCTTATACCTAGAATTTGACAGGTAAGTATAGGTGAGGTAGAATAGGTAGGCATTTGCATCCATTGTACATACCATTGCATATCATGTTAGCATAGTTGTAGTTGCATGTTTTATATTTTTCTTGTTTCATTATGTATATATGTATGCTTGTAATGATATGTTAGACTAGATATGTTTTTATTTGTTTATTTTATCATATATGAATGAGGGGTGATATCACCACCCTAGGGATTGCCAATGTCTTTTCTTGAGATCTAGCAGACACAGGTCATACCAGATATCCTGAGGTTCTCATGTGCTCTATGATGAGCACATGTCCCTGAGTTGGATCCAGATGTTATCCCCTAGCCTAGGGATAACTAAGGAGATCATGTCTCTAGGACCATAAGTCCTAAACATGGAGTATTGAGAGACAAATGAATTAAGCATGGCCCTAAAGGGCCCCTCTTTTCTTCAGTGTAGTCCACATAACACCAACAACAATATCTATCACACTGGCTTGGTCCTGAAGTAGCAGTGAGTGTTTCTCCATGAGGTAATGATTCTGGCTATCATGGTATGTGTCACTTTGATTTTTGAAGCACTTGAACATGTTGTATTGAATCCTTCTTCATTTCATGATGTTTTCTTGGAAATTATTCTCTTTGCCTCGTTCAAACCTGGAAGGGTGACACAGTTCCCTAGTAAGTTGATTTCACTTTAGGATGGGTTGCTACTGGGTGTATCTTTGAATATTCATCGTATTTTCCCTCCATACTTACCACTTTCCATCTTTATTCCTTCCATATCCCCTTTCCTTTTTGGGAATTGGGATTGTCTACACTAGGAAGGGTTGTAACTTACCTCGTGGGAAGAAGGGGTTAAAGGCCCAGAGGATAAAAGTGGTTGGAAAGAGTTAAAATAAAAATATGAAACCTTCGAGATGCTTTGCCTAGGGATCCCTGAGAAATAAGTGAAAGGATTGTCGATAAGAAAAGGGGACCTACAAGATAACATAAAAACTCAAGGTACTAGTTGATGGATAGGAGGTCTCATCACGAGTTGACCTATTATGAACATGGACAAGTAGCGGTATGAAATTAACACCTATCTGGTCACCAGACCAGGGTAGTGTCTCTTGGTGGAATAACCAAGAGAAAGGGGGTCTCATTACGAGCCAACCTTCTCATTTTCATGAAATATTTATGGACAACGCTGTCACCTTTGGTCATCAAGCCAGGAAAGTGGAATTCAACTATTCCCTTGTAACACAAGAGAAACAGATCAAAAGAAATAAAAGAATAAATGGAAATGAATGGGCTAGGAAACAATTGCATCCATGACAAGGTGCAACTCACCCTCCACAAAGGAAACCTCAGGTGAGACTCTACATTTCGCTGTTATCACATTCACCCCATGCCCAAATATTTACCCCAAGCCACCTCATACAATTACATGACTTAGAATAGAATCCACCTGGGAAACACCCCAAACTTAAGGGGGATTATCCCAATAAGACACATTGAGACCCTCTCCAAACCTAAATTTTCAAATTGCATAATGTATTTGAGCAGTTGTTTGGGGTTAAGGGAGGTTTGATGCACATGTTTTGCTAATTTAATTATTATATGTGATTTACATGCTACGATCCTTGTGACTTATGAACCCTTGGAGTGTGTACTTGTTGTTTCTATAGGACCTTTCCTGGTGGATAGGTACACATGAGGGAATGATTAGCTTGGACCTTCATGGGGGCTCAAATCCCATAGATGGATGTTGAAACCCCAGCCAGGGGGTAAGAAGAGACTGAATGCCTGCACTAGAAGAAGCAAGGATGTTTCCTTTGAAGGCACTATGGAAGACCCATACCTATGGTTTCATTCTCTTCGCACTTGAACATTTCCCTTGGGAGGCCTTGGACATCACCCTAGTAGCCCCATGATGTCACCCAGGGATAGGGTTTGACATGGAGAGATGTTGGGCTACAGTTTTGGCACATGTGGCATGGAGGGGGTCCTTTTGGAGGCCCAACATTTTTCTATATGACCTCAATGTCTCATGGAGGAGGCCTAATTCCATCCTAGGAAGGATGATGTCACCGTCTTTAGGGTTTTAATTTTGAAAATTGATTTAATTTTGAATTTAAAGAGCAAATTGACATGTAGGCTCTGTTTTATGAAAAGAAACAACTGTTGGATTAATTAGCCAGGATTTCCCATATAAATATGGTTGGCTAAGTTCATTTTTTCATCATAACTCTTCACACATAAGTCATGGTCTGAAATTTTCGCCCTCTTTAAGGGTTATTGGCTAAAATAACCAGTGTGCATCTCTTGGGAGAGCTTTATGGTGGTGTATTTTGGCATTTTTCATGGTGGAATGGTCTTCAACTAGGGTTTGAATTGATTATTATTGCTGAAGTAAGTAGAAAATCTTCATTTTTATTCATGCTATGGATGTTTGTGGTAAAATTTACTTGTTTCATTTCTAAGATTATGAAATTGCTTGTTTGAACCCTAGGGGAGAAACAACAAATGCTTATTTCTCCCTATAACTCTTCTACTAGCTTGATATTTCCAATTATAAATTTTTCTTGTGAGTGATTATTAGAGCCCTAAAGTTCTATCTCTCTAGTAATGTCATTCTAGTCACCAATTAAATTGTCTTTAAAAAAAATGCTAAGGAAGGAAGGTACGCTAGGGCATAGAAGTGCCTAGAAGGGTTAAATGCTTGAGGCCTTGAAGTGCCAACACCTCTTTCATTTACTTCTTCCCTTAGCTAAGAATTATCACTATTTTATTTCCCAAGTGATATTGTTACTATTATTGACTCCTTAAGCCCCTAAAAGGCACAGATTTCTACACTCTTGTGGATGAATGAGATCAAACAAACTTTCAAACTATTTTCTTGAAACTCTCACTAACACTAACAACCATATTTTTTCTGATATAATTTCTATTACAACCTTTATTTATCATCTCTAATCATCATACTAACCTCAAAAACTAACCCATAAATTTGCACTAGCCTAGGTGCTATCATCCCAAGGCTCTAGTCTTCCTTTTGCTATTGTTCTAAGTGCAAAAATCTGAAGTTGTTTAAGGGTGTTGCTGCTTTTGTAACTACTATTAAAAAAATCATTGCAGCCCCTTAACAACCCTTAAAATGTCCATAAAACCACTAACATTTGTATTAGGCAAGTTACTATCAATATATACTAATTTTTTTGTCTAAATTGCCTAAACTAAGTATTTTTTCTGAAGTGGTTTTGCTGTTGTCATCACTATTATTTTACTGCTGTTACAAGTGTTTTGAAATCCTATTCATGTCACTTATTGACTTGTTTTAAATATTTAAATTGTAAGTGATAAAGTACTATCAAACTTGCAAAGTATTTATATCAGTTTTTGTCATCATAGCTTGCAATTTCTGGACATATTTGTTGCTGCTATACAGTTCATATTTTAATGTTTAAGTAGCATATTTATATATTGAAGTCACTGATTTGAAACATTTATATCACTGCTTACTGCTAACGTTTGTTTTTTCATTGGTAAAGGGTAGGTACCACTCATTTCCTTTTCCTTTTCCCCTTTAAACATTACCAAGTGATTTCTTTCCTTGAGTGACCTAGAGAGAGGGGTGGGTGTTATCTGGTATTTTTACCCTTCATCAACCAACTAGGTCTTGGGATGTCTCCCTTGGAGTGAGTTTCTTCTCCTCCTAGATATAAATAGGTATCATATTGGTGTGACAGTGAAAGGACTACCTTTGTGTTACGTCAATCTAGGCCTACTTTCCTTTAGGCTTTGGGAACATATAGATTGTGCGATAACATGCTACAAAAAATATACATGATGGATCCATGTCAAAATATATCATAACCACAAACAATAAACAATGGATATATGTATCAAAATATATTAGGATGATAACTGGAGAAATGAGATGAACAAACTGATCCTCCAAAAGTGCCAATGTCATATGGGTGAGTGGTACTATTTTTCACAACTCAAGAAATAACATGAAGTGGAGATGCTACTATGGCCCAAGTTATTCAATCTTAACTCACCGAAGGTACAAATATGCACCATGTGAATAAATGTTTTGATGTCAAACATGGGAGAAATTGTTTTATTATCGGTCATTCATGTATACTATTAACAAATGTGAGATAACCCACCAATAATGATAACGGGCATCAAGGTACCTAGTGCATTCTAGCAAGTGTAAACAGATGTTCTTTCCTTAGAAACTTGAAGAATCTATCGATCAAGGGACATTGGTTTATTCCCATTATTAATAGAAAGGGAACCTACCACTGATTACTGCAAGCCCCAAGGTACTATAAATTCTCTAGATCTCGTTCCCCAAGAAAATGAGTCGGAGTCAATGGGAATAGATTTGTTAGGAGGGAATTAGGGAATCCCTCATCATCCAATACAGATGGACATAAAGATAAATATTTGGAAGGTATCATATGAAAGAGTTGGAAGAACACACCATTGAGTGTGTCTCCTTCATGTGCCATATGGAATGGCACATAGAAGAGACCCTCTAAGAAAAGACTGATAATGAAAGATGCTAACAAAGGTGATTATTTCTACCAATGATGAAAATGGAAACCAAGGTACATAATGAATACCAATAGGTGAATAAAGGTCTTTCTATCAAACACATGGGAAACAAATCACTCAGTGACCAATGATGAGTTGTCAGCTGTTGAGTAAAAGGTAATGTACCAATGATTAAAATCATCCTAGGGTACTACAACTCTAGGTCAAACTCTCAAATCAATGTGTTGTAGTCAATAAGAGATGACCCACCAATGAGAATTCAATGGGGACCTTCCACACTAGAATGAGTAATGGAAAACTATACCGATAACACTTTGAGAAAAACTTGACAACCGAGAACACCAACATAAAAATTCATAGAATCTAAGGAATGGATGACACAGGATAAAACTTTACTTGAACATTAGCATGACACAATAGTGACTTGGGAAACATTCGACACAAAGTGGAATAATGATTTAATTTGATGAAGCAGGAGGAAACAATGAAATCTCCATAGTAATTGGAAGAGTAACCAACCAGAGGAGTAATAAAACTCAAAAAATCAAGGTTTGACTTTGTAAGTTCATACTTTACCCAACTTGCTAAGAAGACAACTCAAAACTTGGTGCTTTGTTCAAGGGAGACATGACTTAGGACAACTACCAACAAAAAAAATATCTTAATTCTTTCATCCTCTCTCTTTTTTATCATATTTTATTTTTGTGTAATTTTCATATTATTAAATCCTAAAAAATGAATAAAATAATGCCAAAATACAATGGAGAAAATGACTGTCATGGGGCAATCAAACTAGTTCAATGTGCATGGAACATACCTATGTAGAATGCAGGAAGGACATGCAGGATATCGACACTCATATGGGTGACTCCTCTAGGGATATGTTTATGAGGTGCAAATGCAACAAATGAAAAATAAATTGGCTCAAGAGAATGTGCATGTAGTAAGAAATAAATGGAAAATTGAGGTGATAATTAGGCTCAGAAGTGCATGTAGTAGTATGCGATGCATCAATACAACTATAAATGAAAAAATGGGACCCCCGTAGGTAATGGATAGTAATAAATTGAGAAGAATTCGTGTGGATTCAACAAAAAATCATGGTGGGGATAAAAGGGATCCCGAGCCTATGAAAAACTTCAAAATGGGTGCAAAAAAAGGAAAATGAAGATCTAACTAGGGCACCCATGATCAATGGGTTATACCACATAAATCACAACACTTTTTAAATGATAAAGAAGGCTCTCTATTGCAACTCGATGGGGTCGATCCTAAGGAAAAATGGAATGGAACTAATAATGCACAATTTAAGGTGGGAAAGCCTAACCTATATGCCAATTTTGAGGCCATTACTTATTATAATGGATAAGTGTGGACCAAAGTGATGAAAAACACCAAAGAAAATGTCTCCAAATTCCTATATATGTTACCACTAACACTCATCTAGAAGTGAATAAATACAATATATAAACCTATGATAACAACTCATTCTCTGGAATACAAAACTTTAAAACAACAAACTTTAAAAGTACAATATTATACAAAGCACTACACTACCTTGTGTCTTATGCATATTAATTCTTCAAGTAGATCTCGTTGTTAGGCCTAGGCCAAGGATTTATTTGGTATTCAACCCCTAAAGTCTCTAGTTTAGGAATAAGAAACAATATATGATGCATGTATTCCCATGGTCTATCATCCATAGTCATGGATTCAAGGATAAACTCATTTGAAGGAGATTCAACATCTAAGAAGTTGTGTGATTTGGGAGGATTGACGACCCAAATGGGAGAAGTGAATTGATCATATTCCATATTATGATGGAGATTTTGATTAGATATGGAAAAGTTAATCAAAAAATACTCACAGATACCTTGGATTGAGGACTTACAAATAGTGATATCAAACTCAAGAGGAAAATCACAACCCCTTAGGTCAATAAGGGGAAGCAAGGGCTCATATTCCCACATTGTGTAAATCACTTGATCAATTGTCGATACCTTGTCTTGAGAAGGAAAACACGGGTGTAACGAATATTTCTCATAAAAAATTGAACACCAAGGATATGATGTCGCATAATTCACCTATGTCAAGGTAGAACCCAGTTGAATAATATGAATGTATAAAGGGGTATCCTAGGCTAAAGTTGAATTAGGATGGAAATGATTATATGGAAGCTCATATATAGTTACAATGCTTCCATTGTGAGGAAAATGCATCACCTAGAAGATTATATACAATACATCATTTGTAGCATATACATAATCATGCCCAAGAAGCATATTGAAATCTAATGGGACTTACAATACTATCATATAAACTAGGATAGTCTTCCCACCTAAAATTATAGGTAACTAAGGAAGAATCCCCAAAGATTCACTAGGTTTTGTATCAAAAGACAACAATTGACTAGTAGCTGACACAATCTTGGGAGAACCCAAAGATTTCCAAGTTGAGGAAGATAAAATGATTTCAGAGGCTCCTTTATCTACTATAAATTGGTAAATGTTTTTTGAATTAAGTTCAACCCTTATTTAGAAGGGTGCAGAAGAAATAAGGTGAGGCTTAACAATATTATTCCAATCAAAGGAAACCATCCTCTAACTTGGAGGGGGAATGATTTAAGTTAGTGGAATTTCCCCTTGTTCAAAAGGTTATGAACTGAAAATGTTGAAGACATGGTCAATGGACACATCACTCCTCAAAATAAGAGTGGGATCGACTAAATATTACATTGGCTCGACCACTTCATCAACCATTGGTTGAATAGGCTACAATACAAAATCGTTAGTAAACACATCACCCTCTAAAAGAACAAAGGGATCGACCGAATATTGCATCGTCTCAACTACTAGTTGAATAGGTTGCAAGACAACATGGTAAGTAAACATATCACCCTCCAAAAGAAGACTGGGATCAACCAAATATTGCATTGACCCGACCACTTCATTAACCAATGATTGAATAGATTGTGAGACAACATGGTCAATAGACATATCACCCTCCAAAAGAAGAGTGGGATTGGCCAAATATTTCATTGACTCGACCACTTCATTAACCAATGATTGAATAACTTGCTGAGAAACTGAAGGTGATTCAGGAGAAGAATAGCCTCAAGATAGGGACCACACTCTTTGTACCTATGGAATACTAGAGCACATATGAGTAAGGTGATCTCCCTTGCAAAGTATACAAGGGGATTTAGGCTTGCATCATACTCGTCTAGATTTCTTATCAATATCAATTCCCCCAACATGAATTGCATTGGTTGGTGGATTTCCCCCAACATGAATTGTAGTGGTTAGTTTCTTATCATCGGTATGAATTGCAGTAGTTGTTTTCCTACATCTAGTATGAATTGAAATGACTATATTCTCACTCCCAGCATAAATTGTAGTGGCTAGTTTATTTCCCCCAACATGACTCACAAGGGTTGGTTGCTTATATCTAGTATGACTTGCGGGGACTAGAATCGTACCCCTAACATGACATGCGGGGACTGGAATCTTACCCCTAACATGACTTGCATTACTTGGTTGCATGTATCCAACATGACTTGCAGTGGTTGGTGAATTTTTCCCTTGTCTTCACTTCTTCTTCTTATTCTTCCTCTTTCTATTCCTTTTAGACTTCTAGTTACTAGTAGCTAGACTTTCACTATATGAGGCATACAAAGGAGTATATTTTGTTGATATAGAAGGTAAAGGATCAACACCAATTTCATTCCCTTGACATAAGGTTCTTATCTGCAAATCCTCAGGAGAATTTGGAACATTTAGAGTGGTCCATATCCAAACTGATAGTCCTACACTCAATTCAAGAATGTTCAAAGTGACCATCAAGGGGGCACCAAATTTTCCAAAGAAAGGAAAAGAATAAGAATCCCCTTAAGAAGGGGTACCTTGTTTGACATCCTAAATAAATTTATACATAACAATATTATTGCACTGGGTATTCCCTTGTAATATTGTCCATGTCTGGTTGAGTCTATCACACTAGCTATTGCAAACTAGTGTTATTTATCCTACTCCTTCAAGAAGGAGAATCCATGATTTTAGGTGAAGGACCACAAGTCCTTATAGACCAACAAAGATATTGGTTAGCCACTTTGGATTAGAGATTCAAAAGGCTAACTGCATAAAACAACATGCAACTGTAAAATTCTTAAGAGGAATCAACAAAAAAACCACTCTTCCAAGGCTTATCCTAGGTTGGTTAGGTCTTGAGTTTGAGGCAGTGAAGATCTAATCAAAGGACCTTCTAGAGGCCTACATGGGTTTATTAAGTCCCATTATCGATCAACAAAGGAACATGATATATTTATGGTAACCTTCTCACAACGTTAACCTAAGGTGCAAGTAACCTCGATAAAATGGGCACCCTCCAAAGGATCCAAGATGGTAATTATGTGTATTCCTCATGTACTATGAGCACTTCCCACTCACAGTCACCCATGTGAAATCCTATGAATGGAAACTAAGGCTACCAATTCACAATCAACAACCAGGTGGAACTATCTTGGGTCGGTATCACATGTATGGGTAGGGAAACAAATCTTGAAGCTTCTGAAAGTGTTTTCACCCATAGGACCTAACACTTTGGAAACCCCCATACACGTATTAATCCAATGGAAACTAAAGTAAGAGAAGGAGAAAATATCACCTCCACTTACCCTAATTCGACCTCATTCTTAACACTTATGTTAGAGGTGCTTTCCCAACAAGAACTCCTTACTACTATTAGGTTTCACACTCTTTAATCAACTCTAGTTTCAAATTTCATGGCCTTAGAGAGTTTACTCTCCAACCTTATTCCAATGTCCTAAATCCTAGACTACTGTTGATTTTTCTAGGAAGAAAAGAATCTAGTTAATTTTAGTTAATAATTTGTTTTAAATGTTTGTTAATTACTAAAAGGTCACAGAAGCGTTGATGGTATTTTGAAGACTAAAAAAAAACAACTTGTAAGAACACTTGCATACAAATTGCACTAAATCTTCAATGAAAATAGTTAAAACATGAACAACTTTTGAAACACAAATCCAATGCAATATCCAGACTCCTAATGAATTTTTTTTTCTTGCAAATACTTGTAACTATCAAACCCTACTCAACAAATAAGAAAAACAAAATGTAGCTAATCAAACTAGCCTCAAACACACAAAGAACAAAATAAAAAACACACATAAAATGTTTTTTTCTTTTTGATGATAATGAAATATAGAATGAAATCAAGTAAGAACTTTTCAACTGCAAATCTACTTCATACATGTACTGGAAGGGAAAAAATCAAATATGCAACAACCATATAGTAGGGGAAGGGTTGGAAATGAGAAAAACTCACTCCCAGGAGGAAATTGCACATTCTGTGAAGAAAACAAGTGAGTACTCTGCCTTTCCTTAGTGAAACCTATAAATGATAACTGTCACTAAAGGAAAAGAGTGAGTGTGTCCTGTAAGAGGATAAAATCCTCAAAAAACTCTTGCAAACTAACTTGCAAGACTACAAGCAGGCAATACAAACTGAAAAATGGCAAAGAAGCCTAAACCTAAGCCAATAAAACAACTAAGCAAACCCTATTGAGAAGAAATCTGGTATTTATCGGTAGTGGAGTTGTCAATTTTGTTGTGTAAATAAGATTTCCTATAGCTAGGGCTAACTATAACAGAGCAAGTTTCAAAGAACAATGCTAATATTTCCTAAAAGTAGCCTATGATATTATTTGAATAACTAATAGGTAATTACAAGAGGTCTTACCCGGTTCAGAAGAATGATTGGAGATGATCCTTCTTAGTTGTCCTCACTCCATTTTTCCTCATTATTTCTTTAGATTGTAGCCTTGCACATATAGAAACAACAAACCTTCATCAAACTATTGGAACAAATGAAAATGAATATAAAGTAACTACTTTAAATAACTCAATCAAGTAAATGAGTTCCTTAGATAAATACTAAAAGGATATTAAATTCAACATGAACAAATCATAATTTAGGAGAGGGAAAGAAGATACATCTTCATTTTATTATCAAGAACAACAATACAAATAAATGTACCTGATTTTGCTGCCAACACCATATGTAACCACCATATGGATTCATCCAATCCCAAGCCACTCAAGAATATCACACCTCCAATGTTCTTCTCCTTGTGAATATGAGGAATATCAAGGGATCTTATCCATTAATGATACAAATGGGAAATGAACTTCAGGAAACAAGGGTTTCCAAGGAAATGCAGGTCATAAAAACCTTGGGATATAATGACTTGGCTACCTGGGGCTAGACGATTACTCTAGCATAATAACAATACTTGTACTTTCCTCCTTCCTTTCGGTCTCTTTTATACCATTTCAATATGTTTGATACTAGTTCTACGAGTTTTATGGAGTTATAGAGTTAGTTTTCCCACAAACCTCACTCAACAACATGTAATTTTCACATTTTTTGTATTTTTTTGGTACTTTATAATGCACTTGTTCCTTTATTGAAGGGAAAGAGTGAGACTCTCACCTTTATTGAGAAAAATAAGTGAGTGGATTAATAGGAAGGATTTTTGGCAGAGCTCTAGGAGGGCGCAAGAAGAAAAAAAAGGGGATATAAAGGGATAAGGACCAATCAAATGCATATCATCCACTAAAGTGGAAAAAGATGCTATAACATTGAACTATCCCATGAGTCTAGGAAAGAACACAGTAAAAAAATGCAGTTATCTTCATCAAAAAATTTATATCAACAAACAACAATTGACTTACCACGGTGTCAAAGGAATTTAGATTCTCTTTCATGGATTCCCCATCATTTATCCTTAGGAGGTATGGCTTCTTTTGAAGGAAGAGATTTTTTACCAAGGAATCAGATTGATACGAAGTCCCTAACTTATCCCATAACTCCTTGCCTACAACTTCTCTTAAGACATTTAGTAACAATAAATATGAAAGACATGATTATATTGTACTCTTTTCCTTCCTATCCAACTTTATCGAGTATGTCACTGGCATACCCATAGGTGCAGTACTAGGATCCACAATGACCCACTATTCTTTGTCTAAAAGAAGGTCCTCTATCTTGAGCTTCCCTATCTCAAAGATTTGACCATTAAATTTCTCAATATCAATTCTATAACATATCACCATTAACTTTCAACACAATAATGACCACTACATATCTCCCACTAAAACCAAGTTTATCACAGACCTAAGATAAACTTGCTTTATAAAAAATGAGTTAAACCCTTCGCATCAAATGCGCCCCACTGAAGCCAAATAATATTTCTCGGATAACAAATGAAAGTTTTAAACCTTTGAAGTGGAACAATTCATACTTATTCTTAACCAAAATAGAAATAACAACAATGGCATACACACAATACACAAAAATTTATCCTAGAAACCCTTAACCAAGAAAACCAAGAAAACTTAGAGTTGCACCTCTTTCTTCTTCATTGTATTAACTTGACTGTACATAATACAATATTTAGGTATTCTACAACATTCAAAAACTAATCCTTTAACCCAAATTATATTACAACCCTAATACCTTAACTGGGATTAGATTACAATGGATTGAAAAAATGTTGTCTTAAAAGCACAAAATAGGCCAAAAATGTACCAAAAAACAACCAAAATTAAGGTAAATTTTCAAGGGCTCCCCTATGCAGCCTCCCACACCTCCCTTTGCCAAGAGATAAGCTTGAAAGGAATACAACACATTCCCAACAAACATGTTCATTTTTTAGCCCCGCATGAAGATAAACTTGAAAAGAATACAACACATTCCCAACAAACATGTTCATTTTTTAGATTAAATCTAAAATTTATAGCCCTCTAAAGTTGCCAATTTTTCCCAATTTCTACACTTTTATGTAACTTGGTGCATTGAATATTAGAGACCAACCTCAACCACTTGTAGAGGACAATCCAATGAGAACCATAATTTTTTTTGCATCGCTATTGATAATACTTTTGATTATTGTACTCAGTAACTTTCATATTGGTGATCCAATGCTCCAATCAATTTCTTCATTAATTTGGAATTGTCAACTTTTACTTGTTCCACATTTGTATAGACTTGAAATTTTTGGCTAAAACTATTATCTTTCTAATGGAGAAAAATTGGAGAATTTTCACTAGGATAAAGATGTTTATATTACTAAGAGTATCAAAATATAGAGGAGAAATTTTCTAGTTTTGAAGTCTTGGGTCACTTTTCCTCATTTACAACTCCCAAAATCACCAAAAAATCTCAGAATAGTGGATTTTGGCCTATTTCTTCAACCACACTCCAAAATACTTGGAACTTGGAAAAATATTCTACTAGTTTTATCCATGCCAACTCTTATTCCATAATTTCCAATTTTCATACTCAAATGATCTCTTGTCACTGAGTATCCTTCTTCTCTTAAAAAACCACTAATTGCAATTTTCTAAAATCTTGGAGTTGAATCAGAAAACCACTCTCACTAGCACTTTTATAGTCCTCACCACTACAAATTTACATATGAAATTTCAACTCTGTATGATTTCATATGCTCCTATTATTACCAAAACAAAAAATTATCTCTAGACTTGTTTTTTGTTATGCTGGCATGGCAAGGCCCATGGTTGTACTAGCAGGACACTAGTGTCAACCTAGAAACTACATGGAACTCAATGGTTATACCATTTCATCTTCTTCTATCCATTCCATCCATTTCATGTTACAACTTCATAAGATTCATTGTACTTATGGATTGTCAATTTTAGAATGGGGAAGATGTTGGATTACTGAGAGGGGGGGGGTGAATCACTAATAGAGAAATTTATTCCTTTTTAACCATATAATCAAAGTGTTATATCAATGTAACATTATCATCCAATAACTGCAGAGTAAATAAGCAATGAACAAATGAACAATCATACACATACATAGTACACCAGTGTTTTATGTGGAAACCCAAATCGGGAGAAAACCACGGAATGAATTTTCTTATATGTCTTGAAGAATTACATTCATTGGAAGCACCAACTTCCTTTGTTTTCTAGCTGCAACTGGAAGGAGGCTCCAACCCCCTAGTTTCTTAGTCTACAAACTGAAGGAAGCTCCAACTCCACAATTCTCTGGCTACAACCAGAAGGAGGCTACAAACCCCTATGTTCTCTGGCTACAACCGAAAGATGGCTACAACCACCTGTCCTTACCCCATCCAACCAATCTGAAGTAGAAGTAGAATGATGGAACCACTGTCACAATATCACTATGAGATATACAGCTATAAACCTGTACCAATAAATCTGAACCATGCATCAACCTGTAATCAACATGTACCGTAAACAAGTGCATCAACCATGCACCAACCTGTAGCAAACAACCTGTAATCAACATGTACCATAAAAAAGTGAATCCAACCATATACCAAGTATATACCAATCATGTTTCAACTACTAATCAACTATGAGTCATCAATATGTACTAACATCATCAACTATACACCTCATGTATGTGCCAACTCATCAACTACTTGTCTCAACCATGTACTCAACATGTACCTCAAACAAAATCTCTCATCAATTTCATCATCCAAATCTGAGTTTTAGCTCTATAATAGACCTGTTGTATATGATCACATTCTTGCAAACTTTCCTTAACTTTAACAACAAGAGACTATCATTTTCATCAAACTTTTCTTTAGTCTCACATGCCTAGTTTTGGATTAGTCAACAACCCTAACTTGAAGTATTCATAACTTTGTACCTGTAATGTATAAATATCTAAAACTTATACAAAATTTTATTCAGTGTGTTTTATGCAATTACTCCAAGTGTCACTACTTGGAACCTCTCATAAAAGGAGTTATATCAAAAATGGCATACCTTGTTGAATTCTGGATTATTCTAGAGAGCGACCTTGTAGAGCGTGCCCCACAAGGAATATTTGTTGAAATGATCTGAAACTGTTACAAAGCATACTATGGACTTTAACCTAACCAAAACATTTTTTCTCACTGAATTTGGATCTGTTATGAAGAAGTTATGTCATTTTTACCCGAAACACATGTTTTTGACTAGTTTTAGGACTTGCCACAAACCCTATTTTCCACAGAGTGTAACTCCCAAAATACAATGACCCACAATCTGAATTTCTTACCAAAGATACTTGGATATGTTTTCTCAATGGAATAGAAATTTCACGATCTGAATCATTATAGAAAAAAGTTATAGCGAAAATGGTGAGATGACCTGTAAATAACATACCTTAGAAAACACCATCAAAAGAATTTATCCTTCCTTGCATTTCGGCCTTCTTTTCTTCACTTTCCTCAGAATTTCGACTTAGATATCCTTTGGTTATCTTAGACACCTATAGGTATTCAATATGTTCAAGTGTGTATTAAATTAGAGAGCCTTGCCTCTTATTTATGCTCTCCAAGTAGCTTCCTTAAAAACATCCTCTAGGTCACTTGGCCCCACTTTCCTTATTTTAGGGTTAACCCGTAGCTTTCCTTAAAACCATCCCAGGGTCACTTCTGTCTCCATCTTCCTATTTTAGGGTTAACCCACTTCTAATTTCCTCCATTAAATCTATTATTTAAATAATTTATTTTGTATTCACTTGAATTATAATACACTCATTATCACTTTATTATTTACCTTTTAAAATCTCTTAAACCACTTTGACTACTTTCTAATCTCAGGGCTTCTAGATGACATATGAGGGTCTCCAACTCTTTGCAAGGCTTTCATAACTCTCAAAACCGCGAGGGAGTTATGTGATGTTCCTACATACCACCGTTAAATGTCATGACATGTACCATCCATATAGAATAGTATTATCTAAAATATATCATAACTCATACCATTACCCATCAAACTGTTAAGCCCATTATTGCCTCATTACCCCTTAATTGGGGCATATTATAATAGTAATGTTATTTTATTTATGTCACATTTTAGGCCATTAGTTGTAATTATACCTCCCAGTCTCCCCATATATACCAAGGACATTTTCATTTTGAATCATCTTGTACTTGAACATTTAAGTGGGTAAAGGAGGTTTCTCCCTCAAGAGGCTTATTATCCTAAATTATATCTTTTCAAGGCATTGAGTACTTTTCCCGAGTAGGTTTTTGCTATATTGATGTTTGGTTCCGAACATATGGTATCGTGAAATTGGTTTTGGGGTTTCACATTTGAGACAACTGCGGAATTTTCGCTGTAACTTTTTTATACAATGTTTCATAAGGAACTGCTTGAGGATATTTAGTAGATAGATAAATGTACTGGTCTGTTCTGTTCTCGAGGCCTTTATACTTTCTGAGATACCTCATACAAGATAGGGCCTGAATCATCCCAAATGAGTCATTATGCACTTTTCTATAAATTTGTCCCGTAACGCTGCATCTCTAAATTCCAGAGGCCATTTACTGTAAATTAGTATGTATCTGATAAAACGTTTAGATTCGTGGTCATCTTAACAGGATGCACCTTTGTGTAAGATAGGGTATTTGACTAGTCCTATTGACTAGTCTAGGTTGTGTTCTGTGTAAAACAATCATAATTTCTTGCTAGAAAGTATCCAAATTGAGTGGGACTGGTTTCATTGGATCATGGATAGTCCAAATTATTTTGTGCGATTCAATTTGGATATCACAATTTTGAAAGGGCATGCTATACAACCGACTCGAAAGGACAAAATCAAAAGTTAACGAGGAAGCTACCGAAATTCCACTTGTCACATCCAATTTGGATCATACCCGTGGTAATACAGAGAAGAAATATCATAGAATCATATAAGAGAAAGTTTCATACCTATAAGGGGTGAAACTTTGGAGATAGAATAGAATTAATATTTTCTAGCAGAACCACCCAAAAATCAAGATTCAAAAGTGATGTTCTGACCAACATGCCACCAAAAAGGAACCTTTCTACACCAAATAAGCTCCGTAAAATCCTAATTTGGACTCGATGAAGGTGAAGAAATGCATAGGACATAAATGAACTACAAAAAGAATATGGATTCAATGCAGCCGTTGGGATACTCAAGATGATCATGAAGCTAGGTTGATAATTTCAAGACGGGATCTAATGGAAGCTAAGATCATGGAAGTATTGAAAAATTCTTTTGTACCGTAGAAGACACCTGAAAGTGAAAATGCATCCCATGAAATTCATGATGAGGACACACAAGAATCAAGAATGGAGAAACCCAAACTCTGGTTTGAAGACCAACCACGCCCAAGATTGATATGAGGAAGTTTACGGGCAACAACCCAATCACATGGATACTTCCCTCAGATGGAGCAATTCTGATCTCCATAATGTGCCACATACACAAAGGTAAGAATTGCTTCAGGCCTAGAACCCAATCAATTTGTTTGGTATCGATGACCTTGTTCCCAAATCACTCGTCACTGGACAACTTTCACCTTTAAGAAATGATATCACCCTATGATGATACAAGGAGAAATTACCCTAAACAATTGATGTAAAATCCCGCCAAAAGGGTCTCTGCTACCATGCATTGAGAACTTCCAAAAGATTGAATATAAATGTAATCGATATTCCAAATGGAGAACTCTTGATTGATGTATTCATAGAACTTTAAAGGATAACATTCAATATGAGGTTCGCTTTGGGAACCTAAATCATTGGAGAATGCATTTATGGTGGTAGCAAATGTTGAAAGTAAAAATATATATGATACTAGAAGGACCTATCCTAATATCTATAGAGTAACAGTTCTTCTTAAAAACCTCAACCTACAAGGTTGACACCTCAACACCACAGAAAGAAAAAGAAAAAGGTTTATGCCACCTGTGACACAAAGTATGCCAGTAAGGGACATATAAGTGTGGTGGAGCAGAAGTTCTACATAGATTGTGAAGAGGAAGAAGAAGAACAAGAACCATCTCTAAGATGAAACCTAGAAGAAATTTCTAACCGAGAGTTGACTCCTATGATATCTTGTAATGCATTGGTTGAAATTAGAACTCCTCAAACCCTCAAGATCGAAGGATACATCAAAAGAAAAAGGTAATAGTCCTAATTGATTCTCGGCAAGCATCTACAATTTCATTCACTATAAATTACAAAGATCTCTCTAAATTGTTTTGTATATCCAACGCCAGAAGTTTCAAGTAATGATTATGTAGATGGAGAACTATCAATTGCTTAGGAACATGCAAATAATATCAATCTTACTTCATGGGGAGTATGTAATGAATAGTCCAATGATTTCTATACCCATGGTGGTGCAGATAGGAAAATTAGGAATCCAATGGTTACAACTATTAGGAACAATTGATTTTAATTTCAAGAACTTTTCATGAACTTTTCTAGGCCAAAAGGAAAGCAGCCTGAGCTAAGAGGTATCACAGGGAATCCCGTAAGGTGATAAGCTCTGAATCCACATGACAAAATTATTGAAAAGGCGCATCAAGGCATTATTGCAATAACTATGCTCACTATATGTTCAAACATCTAAGCTATCTATTCCTCAAGATCTCTCCAAAGGATCATTGATAAGCATTCCGTATTTCAATATTCCCAAAGGTCTCCCCACCCATTCGAAATCATGATCATGAAATTCACCTAATTCCTGGAGTGTTCTTCCTAACATCAAAGTTATTACGATACCCT
This sequence comes from Picea sitchensis, assembly GCA_010110895.2. Classification (NCBI taxonomy): domain Eukaryota; kingdom Viridiplantae; phylum Streptophyta; class Pinopsida; order Pinales; family Pinaceae; genus Picea; species Picea sitchensis. The sequence goes on along the minus strand of SNQJ01S0018380.1, from coordinate 170,146 downwards.
TACTTTCTAAGAGTGAAATTGTTTTATGGTTGAAGAAATGTTAGAGGTTGGCATTATTAGACCTAGCCAAAGTTCTTACTCTACCGGTAATGGTATTCAAGAAAGATAGCTCATATGGCGATGTGTCCAGATTATAGAGAGCTCAACAAGATCACTATTAAAGATAAGTTTCCATTCCCTTCATTGGCTGGATGAACTGTTAGATGAACCACATGGAGCCATCTATTTCACAAAAATTGATCTTCGCTCACTGTGATCACTTCCATCTAAATGAAGGAAGAAGATATCCCAAAATAGCATTCAACTCATGAAGGCCATTATGAATTTTTGGTCATGCCTTGGCCTTACAAATGCACCTCCACATTCCAAGGGCTGACAGACCCATTTCAACCTCCTTCCTAAAATTTGTGTTAATGTTTTTTGATGATATACTAATCTATAGCAAGTCTTGGGAGGATCATGTGCAACATGTTGATCGAAAAGCAACCAATGCGAAATAACCATGCCAAACCATCCAAATGTTTCTTTGGGAGTAAAGGAGGTAGAGTAGCATGTATCATATTGCATCTCATGAAGGTATCAAGGTAGACCCCAACAATATTAAGGGCCATGATGGACTGGCCGATTCCAAAAAACATTAAAAAAATCTTAGAGGATTCTTTTGCCTGACAAAAGTTACCACCGCAAGTTTTTTCGGATCTATGGAAGAATAGCAAGACCTTTAACCACACCAACTAAAAAGGATGCATTTTCAAGGACTCAAGAGGAAACTAAATATTCTGGAACAATCCTAAAGAGGTGATGTGTAACTCGGCTCTGGACCACCCGCACTCACAAAACCCTTTATTGTGGAATGTACGCCCCTCGGAAATGGAATTGGTGTTGTCCTAATGCAAAGAAGGAAGGCCCCTCGGTTTTGAAAGTCAACCACTCACCAAGGGAAATGGACCCTACACAAACCCATTTAAGGAGGAAGCAAAATGACGGCAATGCTACTAATGCATTGGAAGAAATGGCTTCACCTATTGTGGCGTGCACTCTGTTCAAGACAGATCATGATATTCTTAAATTCTTCTTGAACAAAGACTATCTTCGAAGAATCAACAAAAATGGGTAACCAAGATATTGGTTAAGGATTTTGAAATCCTCTATAAAATGGGGAAGAAAAATGTTGTGGTGATGCACTCTCAAGAAAGGATGAAGATGTTGAGGCTCTTTGTGCTATCTCGATCATCCAACCCATTGGATATGAAGCAAGGGATGAATGGAAATGACAAAAAAGTGTGGATCTCATTCAAAGGTTAGTAAATGGTGGATTCCTAAAGCAGCATTAGATACATTTACAAAATGATTCACTATGGTACAAAGATCACTTATATTTATGTAATAACTCCCAACTCAAACAAAGGTACTATTTGGGTCTGCACCTCTTGTAGGAGGCACTCGAGATTTTGAAACCTACCATAGAGCATGATTTTTTTGGGATGGACTTAAAACTAATGTTCAAAGGTTTTGTGGTAGAATGGTTTTCCAACAAACAAGGTGGAAACAATTAAGACCCCAGGTCTTTTTATAACCATTATCCATCCCAAGTCAGCATGGGAGGAGGTTTCCATCGATTTCATCACAAGGTTAACAGCAAGGAAGGAAAGAGTTTCATCATGGTGATTGTTGAGAGAATGACCAAGTATGCACACTTTTGTGCATCCCTCTCATCCTCCTTCAAGCCAGTACGCTTCCACCGTGATTCATGGAGACGGGCCTAAAAGCTACGGTTCAAAGATTATTGTAAGTGATGTGATCCCATCTTCACTGGACATTTTTGGACACAATTATTTTCTTGTTTGGTACTCAATGGCTCATAGCTCATCCTATCATCCCTCAATACATGGACAAACCGAGATAGTGAAAAATGTCCTGGAAGGCTACCTTCATGCTTTGTCTCCTATAAATAAACACATTGGTTCAAATGGTTAACCTTGGAAAAAATGGTGGTATAAAACTTCCTTTCATAATGCAACAAAATGACACCATTTATGGTGCACTTTGAGGATACTCACCTCCTTCCATCACTTTCTTCTATAAATAAAAATTTAAAGTTCAAGTAGTGGAAGATCACATCGAATTAAACAAGTTCTCCAAATCTTTAAAGGACAATCTGACCATGTATTAAAAGCCACATGAAACAACAAGGTGATCAACATCAGAGGGAAAGAAGTTTCTGAAGTAGGGGATTGGGTGTTTTTAAGACTACAACCATAAGGTAAAATCGATGTCTCTCAAGCAAGCCAAGAAGGATAATAATTATCACCAAGGTACTATGGCCCTTATAAGTGCTGAAAACATTGGTACCATGGCATACAAATTGAGACGCTCCATCTTCATGAGTACACCCAGCTTCCATGCTTCCATGCCTAAAGAAGGTTATAGGGTGAATAAAGATCCCACCAAACCATACTGCTTAATCCTTGATCTATGAAGGAAAATCATATTGGAGACTGGCCATCACTCACACAAGAATTCGCCAAATGAGAAATAGATCCATTTCCATCTCATTAAAATGGAGGAAACTACTTCAAATTAAGATTCCAATTTGGGAAGATGAGTCTTTTATAATAAGCATCCGGAGTTACCATGCTATGGAAAACACTTGACTCCAAGGAGGCATGTTAAGCCCTAATATTGGCCCAATCATTACCCCTTAATTGGGGCATATTATATTAGTAATGTTATTTTATTTATGTCGGCTTTAGGCCATTAGTTGTAATTATACCTCCTAGTCTCCTATATATACCAAGGAGACATTTTCATTTTGAATGATCTTGTACTGGAACATTTAAGTGGGGTAAAAGGAGGTTGCCCCCTCGAAGAGGATTATTATCTAAAATTATCTCTTTTTCAAGGCATTGAGTACTTTTCCTGAGGTTTTTCTATGCTATATTGATGTTTGGTTCTTAACACAAACAAACTTGGGTTGATTACCCAAACCTGGGCTCTCCAACTTCTCATGGCCATAACTCTCTAACCGTGAGGAGTTATGTGAAATTCCACATACCACCGGAAATGGCATGACAAGCACTATCTATATAGGATATTTTCCCTGACAAATTGATTGTCCTTCATCTCATTATTCCACAATTAATCATAGGTTCTCTTACTTCACAAAGCGTCTTCCCATGAGGGATTTCACCATAAGGGGACCACTTTAGAGTTCATCCATATTTTCTTCTTATCAACCATGAAAAAATAATAATGAGTCATATTTAAATCAAACAATCTTGGTTCCATTACCCAAACCTTTGTGCTACAGGGATTTATTCAAGGGTTGATATCAATGACAACCAACCTTAATCAACAATCTCCCCCTTTGGCATTGATGACAACACTCTTATGCAATACTAAAATCATATCACTCATGCTCCCCCTAGAACCATGCCTCTATCCTATGTATCTGATAAATATGCCTATGTCCTCTACATCTAATAAATCTGTCCCCCTTTGTCATCAATGGAAAATGTATATTTCCATTCGGGGTTGCTCCCCCTGACTGAATTGTCCTCTTATGGTACTTCCTCGTGTACATATAAGACATATAAGATAAGCATTCAAAAAGAATTAAAAAATCATTCATTTTGGAGTAGAAATAACTCCAAGTCTTTGGCGAAGATATTCAAAGGGTTCTTGTGGAAGTGGTTTTGTAAAGATGTCTGCAACTTGTTCTTTTGTGCCCACATACTCAAATTTGATGTTATTTTATGCAAATTGTTCCCATAGAAAGTGATACTTGATTGGAATGTGCTTTGTCTTGGAGTGCATCACTGGGTTTTTTGAGATACTGATGGCACTTGTATTATCACAATATATTGGAATGGGCTCATCATACTCAACCTGTATATCTTTCAAAGTTTGTTTCATCCAAAAAACCTGTGTACATAGAGATGTAGATAGAGATATTGATGTAGATAGAGATATTGGAATGGGCTCATCATACTCAACCTGTATATCTTTCAAAGTTTGTTTCATCCAAAAAACCTATGTACATAGATATGTAGATAGAGATATTGATGTAGATAGAGATATCAGATGTATATAGAGATATTGATGTAGATAGAGATATCAGATGTATATAGAGATATTGATGATTGTTTATTTCTTAGCCATGATACCAACCACTCACCTAAGTAGAACGCTGCTCCACTAGTGCTTCGTCAGTCATCAATACAACCTTTCCAATCTGCATCTATGTAGGCAATAAGTGATATATCTTTTCCTTTTGGATACCATAATCCAAACTTTTTTGTTCCTTTGAGATATCTGAAGATCCTCTTTACTTCTAATACATGTGATTCCTTTGGTTCTGCTTGAAATCGTGCCACCTGTCCAACTGCCTACATTACATCTGGTCTGGATGCTATCACATATAGTAGGTTGCCAATCATTGACTTGTATTGCCTCTAATCTGTAGACTTCGAATCATTATCTTTACTCAACTTACACCTAGTTTGCATGGGAGTGATAATTGGTTTGCAATATTCCATTCCGAACCTCTTTAGCATTTCTCTGATATACTTGGTTTGAGAAATAAAAATTCCTTGGTTGCTTTGACGTATTTGAAGTCCCATAAAGAAGGATAGTTCTCCAAGTAACGACATTTCAAATTCATTTTGCATGTATTTTGAAAATTTCTGGCTTAACCTGTCATCCTCACTACCAAAAATAATATCATCAACATAAACTTCAATTAATAAAATATTACCTTGACTTACCTTGATGTAGAGGTTGTTGTCTGCACTTCCTTTTCTGAACCCTGCCTGCTGCAAATACTTATCCAGTCTGGAGTACCATGCCCTAGGATCGTGTTTTAGACCATACAAGGCCTTCTTTAATTTACACACATAATCTATGTTCTCTGACAACTGACAATGTAGACTTCTTCTTCAAGTTCCCCATTCAAAAAATCTGATTTTACGTCCATTTGATATACTTTAACATTTTTGGAGCATGCATAAGATAAAAGAAAACAGATTGCTTCCATTATGGAAACTAGGGAAAATGTCTCTTCAAAGTCGATTCCTTTAATCTGAGCATATCCTTTACATACCAATCTAGCTTTGTTCCTTGTAACCTGTCCATATTCATTCAATTTATTCTTGAAAATCCATTTTGTGTTGATCACATTCTTATTTTTTGGTCTTGGAACCAATTCCCAAGTGTCATTTTTCTCTATTTGATCCAATTCTTCATCCATGGACTTATTCCAAAATTCATCATTGTTGGCTTCTTCAAAATAGTGTGGTTCAATTGTAGATAAGAGTGATAGGTGTGTTTGTTCTAGTGAACGTATTCTTCTTCTAGTCTCAATTAATGCATCTTTGTTTATGATAATTTGATCTAAAGGATGATTCTTCTGTACTCGTTTACTAGGTGTCTTTGGAGACACTTGCTGAATTTGCTCTTCTTCTTCTGTTGAATTCTATTCATATTCCTCTTCTACTTCCTTTTCATCTTCTGCTTCTTCTTCTAAGGGTTGTTTCATTGATTCATTTTCATCCTTTGATTCTGGTCTGCCTATTTCATCAATTGTTACGTTGATGCTTTCCACAACTTTGTTCAATCTTAGATTGTAACACTTGTATGCTTTCCTTGTACCTGAGTAACCAACAAGTACTCCTTTGTCCACATGAGAGTCAAACTTTCCCATTCTTCCATCTTCTCTTTTGATGTAGCATTTCGTTCCAATGTTAAGCCCTAATATTGGCTCATTACCCCTTAATTGGGGTATATTATATTAGTAATGTTATTTTATTTATGTCGGCTTTAGGCCATTAGTTGTAATTATACCTCCTAGTCTCCTATATATACCAAGGAGACATTTTCATTT
>SNQJ01S0018380.1:124024-164255 GCA_010110895.2 Picea sitchensis | reverse complement strand
TGAGTGATATGATTTCAGTGTTGCATCAGAGTGTTTCCATCAATGCCAAAGGGGGAGATTGTTGATTAAGGTTGGTTGTCATTGATTTCAACACTTGAAGAAAGACCTGTAGCACAAAGGTTTGGGTAATGGACCCAATAGTGTTTGATGTAAATATGACTCATTATTTACATCAAACACTATTGGGTCCATTACCCAAACCTTTGCGCTATGGGTCTTTATTCAAGGGTTGACATCAATGACAACCAACCTTAATCAACAACAACCTCTATACATTATTGAGGCTACAAAGTATCTCAAAAACACTATAAAACTTCTCTCTTATACCAAAATTGATTTCATTAGATGGATGTAACATTCAATAGTGAAAGAAAAGTTACAATATCTTTAAATATTGAATTTCAATCTTAATACATGAATACAGTCTTACAATGATTTCATACATAATTATGAAAATTAAATCCATAAACATATAATTGAACAAAATGGAAAAAAACAATTCCATAAGAGAAACATAAAAGCATGGAATTTCATGACATAGTCAGACTTCTTATCTTTATTAGAAAATAATCCTCCAACTAACTGCAAACAAAGGATTTTCCTCCCAACCTTAGTCTCTTTATCACACTCAATATTTATATGAAAGAGTCCACTCCCATGATAAGGCTATGAATCCACAAGGGTGAAGTCCTAAAGTCTAGATTTAAGTATTTTTGCCAAGAACACAACTTAGAAAACTCTTATCGACAAGAAACCCCTCTAAAATATCCCAATCATCTAACAATCTTCCCTCTTAGCCTACACAACAAAAGAAATTGGATCCCCTTCTCTACTAACTAGACCCTTGGTCTATCCCAATTCCCTTCTAGTGTTGTAGCATAAGTTGGCCACATAATCTCTATGTTGGGACTCCAAGGATTCTTAGTAGTAGGATATGTTTTCCTCTCATAGAATCATAATAATTATTATCAAAAGTACATTTCAAAACAACATAAGAAAACATGAAGGTACAATACAAAGTACCAAAGGGTAACATTTCCCCATCTATCCAACCCATACAATAATGCACACATGCTCAAATTCCCAACATTATATTTCCATGCCAATCACTCACCATATGGTCTTCATGAGAATCCCATGTTTCACCTATAATCCCAAGCTTATGATAACTTAAACCATGGTTGATAATTAAGGATTACTAATAAAAGGTTTAAGGATTTTGGTGTATATTTTAACCTTGTACAATTAAAACAGAAAAGATACAATAGCACACACACACATTACATAGATATGTTTACCCTGGAAACCCAAACTGGGAAAACCAACAACCTGTTTAGAGCCACACCTCTAATATTCTATTCATCATATATTCATTGTTCACAATACAATATACATATAGGATCCTTCGGCATCCAAACACCTAATCCTTTGACCCAGATTATAAAAAACCCTAATTGCTTAACCATAATTAGAAAACCATCAACGAAAATCATGTGTCGAAACAATGCCAAAAATGGACGCAAAAAACTGCCAATTTTTTTTTCCATGGGGTACCACCCCCAAACCTCCTTACAGGAGGGGGAACTCCCCCCCCCCCTCGCTTCAGGCTCCCATATTAGTGTACAATACATGGTACCAATATTTCAAAGAATATAACACATACCCAACATTCTCCCACTTGTTGTTTTCATTACATACAGGGGGTTACAGGATTGCATAGTCAACAATCTAGGGAAACAATGCCCATAGATCCTCTACACCAAGAGAACTTCTCAATGCTCATATATTTTGTAAATAAATCTGAAAAATTATTCAAAGTTTCCACCTTCATCAGCAACACCTTATTTTCTTCAACCATGTCTCTCACAAAGTGATACTGAAAATCAATATGCTTTGTCTTTGAATGATAAGTCGGGTTCTTTGCCAGGAAGATTGCACTTTGACTGTCAAAATATATTCTTACAACTTGATTTACCAACCCAATACCTGAACACAATATCTGTAACCATAATGCTTCCTTTCTTGCATGAGTGGCTACCATGTATTCAAATTTTGTAGTTGAGAGTATCACTACAGATTGTATTTTGCTCATCCAATTGATTTCTCCTCCAAACAGGTTAAACACATACCCACTTGTAGATCTTTTTTGATCTATATCTCTATCCCAGTTTTCATCCACAAATCCATATATGTCCAACACTATGTCTAATCATGTTCTTCCTTGGTAGCACAATCCATAACTAGTAGTGCCACACAAATACCTAAAGACCCTCTTTACCATTTTCCAATGCTCCTTCCCTGGTTTTGACATATACCTACTCAAAAATCCCACTAAATGTGAAATGTATGGTCTAGTACATACCATTTCATACATAAAACTACCAACCACACTCACATATGGAACACATGACATGTCCTCTTCCTCTTCATGTGTCTTGGGACACTGATCCACATATAACTTTAGACCTACAAGAATATGAACCTTGACCGTTTTAAATTCATGCATATTAAACCTATGCAATATTGTCTTAGCATGTTTCCTCTGATTTAACCAAATTTTCCTATTTTACCGATCTCTTTTAATTTCCATGCCCAAAATGAAACTTGCAGCACCAAGATCCTTCATGTCAAATTTAGAGGACAACTGAGTTTTCACATCTTGGATAATCTCCTTATTGTTTCCTATCAATAACATATCATCCACATACAAGACCAATAAATAAGTGTTAAAATGATGTTCAATACTGAGAGGGGGGGTGAATCAGTATTGGTTCATTTTTCACAATTTTAACGAATTCTTAAATTTATTAACCACAACAATTGATCAACAAGAAAAAATAGTACTCAGAATTTAAATATAATAAATATAAAATTTATATTTTAGTTACAAGTTACAATTTTATAGAAGTCACCAATCTTCTTCCTTTTGAGAACCTACTCAAGGAGACAACAATCCCATGTTTTAGAGAAACAACTCTAGGAGACACCAGTCCCATGTTTTTGAGCACCAACTCAAGGAGACACCAATCGCTTGTTTTTGAGCACCAACTCAAGGAGACACCAATCCCCTATTTTCAAGCACCAACTTGAGGAAGCACCAACTCCCTGTAGATCATGATTCAAGCTGTAGAGGAATGCAATCCTCCCTTGCTCCGCCCTTCCTCCCTCACTTCATGTGAATGTTTATAGTTTTTCCTTGGAATTTTCTTATGTTTTTGATCTTTTGAATTAACTCATTGATTCATCCTCCTTTCATTATACCTTTATGTTTATATAGTATTCCAATAGGTATAAAATTTAACCATTGTGTCTCTTCAACAATGAACCATTGCACCTCTTCATTTTATTTTAATAAAATAACAATAATTTGTCATTTAATTAAGAACACATTTCCTCCTCTCCTTTTTATTCATTCATAATATCTACATGGAAGTTTTTAATTATGATTTATTGAACCATTGTGTCTTTTCAACAATGAACGATTGCACCTTTTCATTTTATTTTAATAAAATAACAATAATTTTTCATTTAATTAAAAACAAATCCCCCCTCTTCGTTTTATTTCACCTTTGCAAATACCATGGGCCTCCAAAACCATGGGCTTGAAACCACCAATGGTAAAACCAAATTTAAAACATTTCTTTGACTTTTAATCATGCACTTTTACTCCCAAACAGGCTTGTAAAATATTTTCTTTGAATTTTTCACATGGAATTTTACTTCCAAAAACCACGGACTTGAAACCATGGGATTGCAAAATATTTATTTGACTTATTTACATGCATTTTTAAATATACTAGTAAAATATACCAGTAAAATTCACTTTTTAATTTTTTCACGTGCACCCCTTTTCTTTATTATACTTGTAAACACACACACTTTTAAATATACTAGTAAAATTCACTTTTTTATTTTTTCATGTGCACCCCTTTTCTTTATTATACTTGTAAACACAGAGACCTTATCCTTTTTGCATCAATTCCAACACCAACACCAACACCAACACCATATCATTACTTGCTAGCATTGTAAGGAGGACTATCTTGGTATCTCTTCATAACATTACTTGCTAGCATTGTAAGGAGGAGGGACGATGAATTCATGTGTGAGATTTATAAGTATTGATATTTCAGAGGTAGCTACACAACACTTCATGTCACTTCAACACTTCACAATGTTTTTACACATTTGCTCAACATTTGACATATTCATGCAAGGTTCATCGATTCTTGTTTACTTTATATGTTATTTTATCACTCCTTTAAACCTTTGTTGACATCATCATGGAACATTAACAATGCTTTTTTTCAAACCAATCAATCAATGGCACTTCACCTCTTTGCCAAGGTTGACATCAATGACAACCAAATTTCCAACAATAAGATGATCACCAATTAATTTGAAATACACAAAGTTATCTGCTTTTCTCCTTGTGAAGCCAAGTCCCAACATATAAGTATCAATTTTTTTATACCACATCAATGGTGATTTCTTTAACCCATACATGGAATTTTCATCTTGCATACCAACTCCTTATTTCCCTTCACAACAAATCCTTGTACTTCCATATTCCCATGTAGGCATTTTGCCTTGACATCCATCTATTCTACTTCAAAATTATTGGCACAGGGGCAGACCCAGGTTTCAATGCTTCAAGAGAACACCAACAAAACCCTAAATACCAACCCTTTCAACAACACTTGCGAAGCAGATGAAGTCTCACCCGAGCTAGAGGCAGGGGGTTTTGCAGGACTCAAGTGTCTACAACCTAGCTGGGACACATATCTGTGATCACAATACTTAACAGATCACTTAGTAGTTATCATTCATTAGTATTTAACCCCTATTCACATCGCAGGTTAAAACCCTAATCACAGAACAACACAGTATTCAACAAGCTCTAAGCATCTCTAACCATTCAGCACATAGAATCAACAGATCTAGCAGTCATTCATATATCAAACATAAAGAATTAACAGATCTATCTACCATACATCAATATCTATGCACTAATAAAATATAAACACAACATCAAGATCAAATTGCACAAAGCACATCAACACATGATATACGTGGTTCACCCCAGCGTGGGGCTACGCCCACCAACTCTTCATCTTTTTTATTATCTTCTTTCAATCTTTTTACATGCACAAAGCCTCAAATCCCAACTCCGCATAGGACAGGAGATCTGCACGCACCTCGCCGGATCCTCCTTCCCTGAGTTAGGTCATAGGACAAAGCCTTTACAAGTCTTGTACAACCACTTTCACTTAGGTCTGCAAGTCTTACACAGTATGCACAGAGCATCCATGACTATTTGGACTTAGCTAACATTAGGATTGAGCCATCAGCCTTGCACTTAGCTCTTCTAGTCTTACATCACCTAACTACTTAATTATACATTACAAAAGGGGCCTAAACCTGGGTAAAACCCATGGGCCGACATCCCATACCCATTACATAAACCATAAACCCAAAAATCCCTAAAAATGGGGTGAGATCCCGTGATCTCTGCTTCACCTGGTGCTCCGTCTTCGACCAACATGTCGAGTCCCAAAAATGGTCAAACACGACCAAGGTTATTCAAAACTTGGTCGAAGTCTAGCAGGCCCCCAACACTCACCTGTGACTCGTCCCGAGTCACTCTATCTGGGAAATATTACTTCAAAGGTATCGATCTTGTCCCGAGCTGCTTCAACTTGCTACTTCGCCAGAGCCTCCTGCTCGCCGAACTCCTGAATAAATTTCTCGGTAATAGGGCCTTCCAAGCGCTATTCTATTGTGGTGACTACTTGTTCCAACTATGCACCTTGTCCCTCAATCTCCTCAAAAAGTGTGCAAGCTTCATCCTGCACTGGTTGGATCCTCTATGTCACTTCCATGACTTTACTCTGGATAGCATGGACCTGTTGTTGAACTATGTGCTATTCCTAGGACCTTTTTATCCTCTCGACTGCTAACAGTGGCTTCAACCGTTCTTGTACTGTTGCTGCTTATTTCTTTTCTTCTGGAGCTGTGACTCCAATGTACTTAGTTATGGGGCCTCTGCAAGGCGATCATAGGTCTATGCACTTCGATTGTTGAGTTTCTTGCATTCTAAGGCCAATGCCTTGATTCTTTCGAGTGCACTTTTGGAAGTTTCCTCTCTCTGATCTCGCACTTTCTGCGAAGTGCTTGGAACCATTTGCAATTCCATTTCTGCTACTCTTGCTTGGAGCTGCTAAATGGATTCAACGAGCTTCCCCACCTGGCTCTCAGTGGTTTCTTCTTCCATCTATTCCAAGCCTATCACAGAGTGAAGTGCTTTGGCGACTTCTTCTTTAATTCCCATCTGCTCTGCGAGCAATTTTTCTTTCTCCTTTTGGATATGTGCTCTATCCTCTGCAAATTTCACTTGGAGGTCATCTCTTGCTTGTTGTGCAATTCGACGTTTCTCTAGGGCTTCCTCCTTTGCTTGCTTCAAGGCCTCTGTGGCCTACTCGTTTTCCTCCTGTACTTGATGAAGGTGAGCCTCTATCGCATCAGCTATTCTATGTAGTTGGGGCTCGTCTTCCTCTTCTATACCCCCTGAAGACAACGGTGCAGTAGACACTGCGCGACTCAAATAAAGATCTTTATGTACCCCTTTCTGCTATACCTCGATCCTGTCATACAATGTCTCATGTTTGGCTTCATTTCACTGCAAAATGTCCTCTGAGGTGTCTGATACAACTGCGACGATGAGGTCAATGTCATCGACCGTGAGAACATTCTGCGACTTAGATCTATTCACGCGCAACTCTTTTTTCTTGCTGAGGGTTTCTGCGGAGAAACCTTTCTTTTCTTGGACATCTCGGCCTATGTAAGGGGATCCTTAGGTAGTGTCACTTCGCATGGTTCCTTCTGTTGGAAAACTGAGAGGGGGGGTGAATCAGTTGTTACCGTGCTTAAACAATTATGATTCTTTTCAATTCTTTACAGGGCACTCAATGATAATCACAATAATGCAGGAAAATAAGCAATGGCACATTTAGCATCAGTCACATATATGAGATACATAGAGGCAAATATTTCTCGAGGAAACCCATAAAGGGTAAAAACCTCTTCTTCTTTATATGATAAGTAATATTTATATTCTTTACATTATCATACATATGAGCACCGACTCATAATGAGGTTGCAACCTTTGTTTTGCAAGATGCTACTTGCTGAGAGAACCAATTCTCTATTTTCTCTAGGACCAACTAGAAGGAAGCACCAACTCCCTAGTTTCTCTAGCACTAACTAGAAGGAAGCACCAACTCCCTGGTTTCTCTAGCACCAACTAGAAGGAAGCTACAACTCCCTGTGTTCAAGCACCCACTTGAACCTCCGAGGACACCAGTCCTCCCTAGCACCTCCCTACCACCCTGGTTTATCAATATGAAATACTAAAACTTATTACAGTGATATAGTATTCAACAACAACTTACCAGTCTCATCACTGTTCTGCAAGATTTCGCTGCTCTGTCTTCCTCACTATTTTCCTGCATGCATCCATTGCACTTTTTTGTTCTTCTGCCTCTTGTTCTTTCTTCACCATTCCCATTCAATGCACCTTTTGTCTTCTGTCCATTTCAGTTGCTGCACTCCACCTACTTCTTCACACATGCATCCCACACCACCGCGACCACCTGATATCTTCTTTCTTCCACCTTCTTATGCTCTCTGTGCATCTTGTGCATGCCCTTTGTCTAATGGTTCTGCATGTTATGCATGTCGAGTTCTTTGCCTGTTCATCATGGAAACTCTTCAGCTTCTCTGTTTATTAATCCCCTGTCCATCATCACTGGGTGTCATCATCAATTTACTTCGCATCACCAGCAGTAAATATTCTTCATCTTCTATTACAGTCGAGCTCAACTACTTTATTGCAGTTACAGGCTCCAACACTCATCCAACTGTCAATCACCTCCACGAACAGTCAGTGTTCTACTTGCATATCCCTTGAGATTCTTCACCTCCTCTGTCAATCACCCCGAAGTGTCTTCAATTCCTCTGGAAGAAACCATCAGTGGTTTCTGGCAGTTATACTATGACGTGGAACAATAGACCTCTGATTTGAATCAATTTCATCTGCATCGTTGGATGACTTTCATTAGTCTTGCATTCATTTCGGCATTTCGTTCTTTGACATTTAGGGATTTGTGTGATCAAGTGTATCGACACTCTATATAATGATCCCCAAAATGGAGCTTGGTTGCTTTATCTCTTTCCTCTATCTCTCGCCGATGTGACCAATGGTTGTGACCATAGCCTTATTCAAAAATTGCATTTCAAAATTTCACGTTTCGGCACTTCGGCATTTTGGTACTCCTGTGGTGAAGTGTTTCGATACTTCAACTCCCAGTATCCAGAACTCTGAAATGGAGTCAGATCAACGGTCTGGTACTCCAACATTTCTCATTTCGAAGACTTGACATTTCGGTACTCCTGTGGTAAAGTTTCTTGACTCTCCATGTCGCGGTGCCTGAAACTCTAAAACTGAGCTTGTCTGTGACATTTCGCGATTTTGGGACTCCTCTGATGAAGAGTCTTTACTCTTGACTCCTCCTACTCCCGGTATCTAAAACTCTAGTATGGAGTCTTTATCATTTCTCGACTTCGGGTTTCACGACTTTGGGACTCCTTATGATGAGAGTCTTTGTCATTTCCATCTCTCGATATCCAAAATCCTGGTATCCAATACTCCAAGCGATTCGCTTGTTTCAGGTTTTCGCATTTCAGCACTTCGGAACTCTTGATGATGTGAGTCTTTGACATATCCATCTCTTGGTAACCGAAATCTCGGTGTCCAACACTCCAAGCGATGCGCCTATTTTGGGTTTTCACATTTTGGCACTTCGGGACTCCTGATGATGTGAGTCTCTGACATCTCCATCTCCCGGTAACCGAAATCCCGGTATGCAACACTTCAAGTGATGTACCTTTTTTTTCAGGTTTTGGGATTTAGCATTTCGGCACTTCAGGATTCCTAATGACGAGAGTCCGTGACATCCCTATCTCCTGGTATCTTAAACTTCGGTGTCCGAAACTTCGAGCGATGTGCCTATTTCGTGATTTCGGGGTTTCGCATTTTGCGACTTCGAGACTCCTGTGTTGGAGAGTCTTGACTCTTGACTTCTCCATCTCTTAGTAACCGAAACTCTGAAATGGAGTCTTTGTTGAGGTGATTTTTTAGGGTTTTGCATTTCACCTTGCTCGTTAAAGAGCGTGTAAGTTCTCTTGGATCAAACGCTGGTCGGACCTGAGGCTCATATCTGACATTCAATGGGAAATATTCAATGAGATCCATCGTTGCATACTCTGATCTTGTCGAGATCGCTCTGCAGCATCTTCCCAAAAGAATTCTGGTGGCTGCCTGGCACATCCTTCTTGTACTCAATCCATCATCGTTGTTGTAGTTTCCATCAATGACAAGCATACACTGCCTATAAAACATGCCAACAATCTCCCTCTTTGGAATTGATGGCAACAAAGGGACCCAGACCTATTCTTTTCTCCCCCTTTGACATCAATGTCAAAGAAAGCTCACTGCCCCTGAGTTGTTGCAATATTTTTAGGAGGTATCAGATATGCAATCAATATAAGACTCCCCCTAACAGGATGGACTCTCTTAGGTGTGAAACGGGATGACACCCAGCTTCTGTCGGAGATATTCAAAAGGGGTCTTAGCTAGGGGTTTAGTAAATATGTTTGCTATTTGTTCTGTGGTTGGAATGTACTGAATTTGAACAACCTGATTGGTGACTTTTTCTCTCAGAAAATGGTATTTAATGGGAATATGCTTGGTCTTGGAGTGGAATATAGGATTCTTAGACACACTAATGGCACTAGTGTTATCACAATGAATTGGGATCGGTGCAACGTATTTTACCTCCAAGTCTGCAAGTGTATGAATCATCCATAATACATGAGTGCAACAGGTAGCAACAACAATGTACTCTGTCTCTATGGTTGATAAAGAAATGGAACCTTGCCTTTTACTAAGCCATGCTACTAATGAGTCACCCAGGAAGAATGCTCCTACACTGGTGCTTTTTCTCTCATCAACACAGTTTTCCCAATCTGCATCTGAATAAGCAATTAACTGAAAATTTTGTTTTCTGGGATACCACAGACCGTAAGTCATTGTTTCTTTCAAATACCTGAATATCCTTTTGACAGCTAGTAAATGACTCTGTTTAGGTGCAGACTGATATCTTCCAACCTTTCCTACAACATGCATTATGTCTGGGCAAGATGTTGTGATGTACAAAAGGTTGCCTATCATTGACCTATATGAACTTTGATCAACATCAGGTGAGTCATCATCCTTGCTTAATTTGCAGCCAATAACCATAGGTGTTCCCACAGGTTTATAATCTTCCATTTGAAACCTTTTCAACATTTCTCTTAGATATTTTTCTTGAGAAATGAACATCCCTTCAGACCTCTGAGTAATTTGCAAACCAAGAAAAAATGACAGTTCTCCTATCATGGACATTTCAAACTCATATTCCATGGCAGAAGAAAACCATTGTACCAATGGATCCTTATTACATCCGAAGATGATGTCATCTACATAGACCAATACGATGAGCAAATTATTATCCTCTGTTTTAATATATAGATTGATGTCAGTTGTTCCTTTCTTGAATCCTTTGTCTTTGAGATACGTATCCAGTCTGTGATACCAGGATTGAGGAGCTTGTTTTAACCCATATAAAGATTTCTTCAGCTTGCATACTAAGTCAGGGTTATCAAACAGTTTGAAACCCTCTGGTTGTTCCATATAGACTTCTTCACTTAAATCTCCATTTAGAAAAGATGACTTGACATCCATTTGATAGACTTTAAACCTTTTATGACAAGCATAGGAAATAAACATTCTGATAGCTTCTAATCTTGCTACGGGTGCAAATGTTTCATCAAAATCCAGTCCTTCTATCTGAGCATATCCTTTACAGACTAACCTTACTTTGTTCTTGCCAACTTGTCCTTGCTCATTCAACTTATTCTTAAAGATCCATTTGGAACCAATGACATTTTTTTCTTTAGGTCTATGAACCATCTCCCACGTATTGTTTTTCTCAATCTGATCAAGTTCATCATTCATTGCTTTAACCCAGTGGTCATATTTGTTGGCTTCATTAAAATTCTTGGGTTTCAGCATGGATATGAAGGCTATATGAGACTGTTCGGTGTTTTTGATTAGCTTTCTCTTGGTTCATACACCTTTGTCTTTTTCTCCAATTATCTGACTTGCAGGATGATTCTTTTGAATGATTCTGAAGGAGGAATTTGAAGTTGACTGCTGATTTGAGTTTGTCTGAGTGTCTGAGTCTTCATTTGATTCAAATTCTTCATTTTCTAATTCTTGGACCTATTCATCTTCAGCTTTAGCTGTGTCTTCTGTAGAAGACTCATTACTGTACATCTCTCTTGCTGGGATTCCTTCATCAACTTTTACATCAATACAATGAACCATTTTATGCAGCCTCTTATTATAGAATCTATATCCTTTACTATTTGTAGCATACCCTAATAAGATACCTTCGTCGGCCCTATCATCATATTTTTTGAGTTTCTCATCATTATTCTTTATGTAGAATTTACTCCCAAAGACTTTGAAGTGTTTAATTGAAGCAGGTATCCCAAACCATAGTTCATAAGGTGTCTTGTCACTTTGTGGTCTGAGGTGAGATTTGTTAAGAACATGGACTGTTGTGTGTATTTCTTCTACCTAGTAGGTTTGGCCAATGTTCTTCTCAATCATCATTGACCTGGACATTTCCTGCGCTATTCTGTTTTGCCTCTTAACAACTCCATTTTGTTGTGGAGTTCTTAGGATTGTGTATTCTCTCTTGATCCCATGCTCATCAAAGAATTCCTTGAAGTCTCTTGACATAAACTCTCCTCCTTGGTCTAATATTACTTCCTTTAACCTCTTGCATGTTTGAGTCTCATTTAAAGCCTTAAATATTTTAAACTTCTCAAATGCTTCAGCCTTTTCCTTGAGAAAGGCAACCCAAGTAAGTCTGGAGTAATCATCGATAATCAACATGAAGTAGTTTTCTTTCCCTATGCCTTCCTGTCTTGATGGTCCACATAAATCCATATGAACTAGTTGGAGTGGTTTCTCTGTTGATGTAAAGATCTTGGACTTAAACTGTGTCCTGTTTTGCTTCCCTAATTGACAAGGTTTACACATTGAATCTTGGGGCTTTGATATTCTCAGAAGATCTTTTATTGCCTCAATTTTTTTGAGTTTGATTAAGTGGTCAAAGTTTAGATGTCCAAGTCTCCTATGCCATAACCAACTTTCATCATGTCTGCTTAGATGACATTCTTCTCTATTTTCTTTTAGCACACATACATTATTTTCTGTCCTTATGCCTTTGGCCACCACATGTCTTGAGGTTACAGATTTTATCTTACAGTCCTTGGACGTGAACACCACTTCACATCCTCTGTCACACATTTGACTTACACTGAGCAGATTATGTTTTAGCCCATCTACAAGTAGAACATCTTGGGCTTTTCCTTTTCCATTACTTAAGCTCACCATCCCTTTTCCCTTTATTTTCCCTGGAGCATCATTTCCAAAGGTTACATTTCCTGATTTGCTTTCACTTAGAGATAGAAACTTGCCTTTGTCTCCTATCATGTGTTTGGAACATCCACTGTCTATATACCAAGGGTTCATTTTTCTTTGAGAAGACAATACTAATCCACACTTGTCACTTTCCTTCTTCTTCCAAAACTTGACATTTTTAGTAGGGGATTTCGAATCTGGTTCATAGTTCCTTAACCGACAGTCAATAGATTTATGTCCAAAGTTATGACAGGTGTAGCATTCAATCTCATTATTCAATAGGTCAAACTTATTGTTGCAGTGTTGTCTACTTATTGACTGTTGATTATTTCTTGGCCTCCTTAGTTGCATGTCCCTAGACTTAATTTGGCAATTTGCAGTTTGTGAAGGATTGTTACTTCGTTGTATCATTCTTTGTTGTGGGAAGTATTTATTCCTTTGAAATCTTAATTTCTCATGTCTAAGTCTTAAGGAACAATTTACATCTTTGTGACCAAAGTTAGAAAAGTAGAAACAATAGCCATGGAAAAATTCTTTGTACCTAGGAAATGGTTGTCTTCTTTGTGAAAATCGATTTCTTCCATGCTGATGATGTATTTTAACAGTGAGTGCATTATTTATTTGTTCTACAAATTCAGTTCTTGCATCTTTTTCCTTACTCATTCTGGGTGGCTGATTGTCTTCCTTTGTTTCTATAGGTTCGTTGTTGTTATTGGTTGTACATTTGACAAACTTGATGGGTTCTTCATTTCTTGGCTTGCCACTACTTGATCCCTCTTCATAACCCAAACGGATTTTCAACTTTGGATTCTTTTGCTGATTTAGGATGGTGGCTAATCCTTTTGAGGCTTTGATACTTGTCAGATTCTGATTATACAAGGCTTGAAACTTCTCCATCTCTTTCCTAGTTTTCACTACTTCTTGTTCTAATGCTTCACATCTTGCCTTCTTTTTTGATAACTGTCGTTTCAGAATGTCTTCAATTTTCTTTTCCTCTTCTAATTCTACTTTTAGTAGGACAAGGTCTTCATCAGGTTTTTTACTGTCTTTCTTGAACTGTATAAGCAATTGTCTTTGCTTTCTATTCTTGATTCTTAGTCTGTCAATCTCTTCCAGTGCACTGATTAGTTCTCCTTCCATGTCAACCACAACTTCTTCTTCACTAGCACCACTCCCTGTGTTGTTATTATCATAATCCTCTTTGGCCATAAGTATGAGTTCATTTAGTTTATCTTCAATAGAGGAGTCATTGTCTTCGTCATTTGAAGGATCATCATCATTGTTTACACAAAGATTTTTCTTCTTAAAGTTATTCTCTTTAAAGAAATTTATGTGTTTGTACTTCTCCTCATCATCACATGTCTGATCCTTTCCTTTGTGGGGACATTTATTTGCAAAATGACCTATCCTACCACAGTTGAAACATTTGAAAGGTAGTTTACCTTTGTATTTGCCTGATCCCTTCTTCAGTCTCTTCACAAATTTTTCTTCAATTTCATCGGGCTCAGAATCCTCATTCTTATCTTCTTTAAATGATGCTTCTCTAGAGGTGGGTTTATCTTTAACTATTCTCATTTCATATGCAGTCAAAGTTCCTAGAAGTTGATCAAACTCCAAGGTTTTTACATCATTAAGTTCTTCTATAGCAGAGACCTTCAGGTTGAACCTATCTGGGAGAGATCTCAAGATTTTTTGAACTAAAGAGGGTTCCTCAATTTTTTCACCAAGTGCTTTCATTTCATTTACCATTTCTTCTACTCTCAGAAAGTATTTTCCAATAGTTTCATCTTCCTTCATCTTCATTTGTTCAAAATGTATTCTGTAGGTTTGAAGCTTGGCATCCTTTACATTCTCATTACCTTCATAACTGATAATGAGTTTGTCCCACATTTCTTTGGCAGTTCCTAGGTGCATAACTTTTACGAATTCTTCTTCTACAAGTTCACTCAAGATAGCATTCATAGCCTTAGCGTTGAAGCTAAATTCTAGCTTGTCATCCTTATTAGCTAGTACAAGTGGCTTTACATAACCAGTATCTACCACATCCCAGACATCTGCACCTAAATCCATTATGTAGGCTCTCATTCTAACTTTCCGGAAGGCAAATTTTGTTCCATTGAATAGAGAGGCCTTATTGGTTGAATTTCCTTCATGGCTTGACATGTTTAAGCTTTAGGATCTACCCTTATACAAAAGGGGCCGACACTGATATCAATTGTTGGAAAACTAAGAGGGGGGGGGGAGGTGAATCAGTTGTTACTGTGCTTAAACAATTATGCTTATTTTAAATTCTTTACAGGGCACTCAATGATAATCACAATAATGCAGGAAAATAAACAATGGAACATTCAACATCAGTCACATATATGAAATACATAGAGATAGATATTTCCCGAGGAAACCCATAATGGGTAAAAACCTCTTCTTCTTTATATGATAAGTAATATTTATATTCTTTACATTATCATACATATGAGCACCAACTCACAATGAGGCAACAACCTCTATTTTGCAAGCTGCTACTTTCTGAGAGCACCAACTCTCTGTTTTCTCTAGCACCAATTAGAAGGAAGCACCAACTCCCTAGTTTCTCTAGAACTAACTAGAAGGAAGCACCAACTCCCTGGTTTCTCTAGAACCATCTAGAAGGAAGCTACAACTCCCTATGTTCAAGCACCCACTTGAACCTTTGAGGACACCAGTTCTCCCTAGCACCTCCCTACCACCCTGGTTTATCAATATGAAATACTAAAACTTATTAGAGTGATATAGTATTCAACAACAACATACCAGTCTCATCATTGTTCTGCAAGATTTCGCTACTCTGTCTTCCTCACCATCTTCCTGCATGCATCCATTGCACTTTTCTGTTCTTCTGCCTCTTGTGCTTTCTGCACCATTCCCATTCAATGCACCTTTTGTCTTATGTCCATTTCAGCTGCTACACTCCACCTCCTTCTTCACACATGCATCCCACACCACCGCAACCACCTGATCTCTTCTTTCTTCCACCTTCTTATGCTCTCTGTGCATCTTGTGCATGCCCTCTGTCTAATGGTTCCACATGCTATGCATGTCGAGTGCTCTGCCCATTCATTATGGAAACTCTTCAGCTTCTCTGTTTGTTAATCCCTTGTCCATCATCACTGGGTGTCATCATCAAATTACTTCGCATCACCAACGGTTAAGATTATTCATCTTCTATTACAGTCGAGCTCAACTACTCTATTACCGTTATAGGCTCCAACGCTCATCCAGCTGTCAATCGCCTCCACGAACAGTCAGTGTTATACTTGTAGATCCCTTGAGATTCTTCACCTTCTTTGTCAATCACCTCGAAGTGTCTTCGAGTCCTCTAGCAGAAACCATCAATGGTTTTTGGCAGTTATACTATGACGTGCAACCGTAGACCTATGATTTGACTCAATTTCATCTGCACCGTTGGATGACTTTCATTAGTCTTGCATTCATTTTTGCATTCTATTCTTCGGCATTTCGGGATTTGTGTGATCAAGTGTCTCGACAGTCCATGTCGCGATCCCAAAAATGGAGCTTGGTTTCTCTAGCTCTGTCCTCTATCTCTCACCGATGTGACCAATGGCTGTGACCATAAACTTATTCAAAAACTGCATTTTGCAATTTCGCGTTTCGACACTTCGACATTTTGGTACTCTTGTGGTGAAGTGTTTCGACACTTCATCTCCCGGTATATGGAACTCCAAAATGGATTCAGATCAACGGTCTGGTACTCCAGCGTTTCTCATTTCGGTGAACTGGCATTTTGGTATTCCTGTGGTAAAGTTTCTTGACTCTCCATGTCGCGGTGGATGAAACTCCGAAACTGATCTTGTCTGTGACATTTCGCGACTTCGGGTTTCGCGATTTTAGGACTCCTCTAATGCAGAGTCTTTACTCTTGACTCCTCCTACTCCCGGTATCCGAAACTCCGGTATGGAGTCTTTGTCATTTCTTGACTTTGGGTTTCGCGACTTTGGGACTCCTTATGATGAGATTCTTTGTCATTTCCATCTCTCGGTATCCGAAATCCCAGTATCCAGTACTCCAAGCGATGCGCCTGTTTCGGGTTTTCACATTTCGACACTTCAGGACTCCTGATGATGTGAGTCTCTGACATATCCATCTCTCGGTAACCGAAATATCTGTGTCCAACACTCCAAGTGATGAGCCTGTTTTGGGTTTTCTCATTTCGGCACTTCGAGACTCCTGATGATGTGAGTCTCTGACATCTCCATCTCCTGGTAACCGAAATCCTGGTATCCAACACTCCGAGTGAAGTGCCTTTTTTTTGGGTTTCGAGATTTTTCATTTTGGCACTTTGGGACTCCTAATGACGAAAGTCCGTGACATCCCTATCTCCCGATATTCAAAACTCCTGTAGCCGAAACTTTGAGCGATGCGCCTATTTCACGATTTCGGGTTTTCGCATTTCGCGACTTCGAGACTCCTGTGTTGGAGAGTCTCGATTCTTGACTTCTCCATCTCCCGGTAACCAAAACTCCAAAATGGAGTCTTTGTTGAGGTGATTTTTCAGGGTTTCACATTTCACCTTTCTCGTTAAAGAGAATGTAAGTTCTCCTGGATCCAACGCTGGTTGGACCTCATGCTCATATCTGAAGTTCAATGGGAAATCTTCAATGAGATCCATCGCTACATACTCTGATCTTGTCGAGCTTTCTCTGGAGTGTCTTCCCAAAAGACTTCTGGTGCCTGCCTGACACATCCTTCCTGTACTCAAGCCATCATCGATGTTGTACTTGTCATCAATGACAAGCATACACTACCTATAAAACATGCCAACACCTTCTTATCTTCTTCCCCTTCCTATTCTTTGTTTACTTCATCATCTCCTCCTCTTCCAGATGAATCATCTGCAGTTTCCTCCTATGCGTTGTTTATTTCCTGCACTTTTTCCTTCTTTTTCTTCTTTCTTGCATTGGTTGGTCCATCATATTCTTCTCGGGTGACTACAAGACTTTCGATGATATCGAGGTCAGAGAGTTCTGTTTATTCAATTGGTACAAGGAATTTTGTAGGCCATTCCTTGGTGATTTCCTCCATATCATCTTTAGTGAGTTTTTAATAGGATTGAAGTTGTTCCTTGTGTTCATCTCCGTGCACAATGATGTAAATGAAATTCCTATCTGTGCAAAAATTCTCTATTGGCCTGAATCGATGGAGTGTATCTAGTGTCATGCGAGGGAAGGATCCAATGCCCCTCTTCAACTGCATGTAATAGGTGTGGAACATCGCATTGGATTGCCATTGCTTGGACATGTTGCTCGAATACCACAGGGTAGCGCGGTAAGTGGTTCAGACGGTTCGACTTTAGGGAAGGTTTCTCCTTCCGACATTTCCCATGCAACAAAGGCAATGAGAATCAACAACTAGCTGAAGTGAAACTCGTAGCCCAAGTCTTATGCTTCGCGACAATCTTTCTCTAATTGGTTGACGAGGTAGCTCACCTAGTTCATCTGCATTTCTTCAATGCACTTTCTTGCGAGGTCGACAACGAACCCTGTGACCTGTGTTGGTCTATTTTTCCTGATGATCTTGCCTGCTATCAGCTAATAAGCTAGGTGCACTATGCCATCCTATATGGAGACTAACTTGTAGCCCCGCTTCCCTTTCTCTACATCACCACAAGTGTCTTTTATTCATTGTGCCAGGGTGTGATCTGTAGCCTTCCCTGGGTAGAATTTTCAAGGGTTCGACCCATGCATGCTTAGTCCTGTGATCATGTGGATCAACGCCAGATCCGCAGTCATGCACCTGTCTAACCATAAGTAACCTCCGTGGTAGCATTAAAGAAGGAGATTAATGCATGCGTTAACCTCCTAGTGTCGACCAAAGTGGGGTAGCTTCATTACATTAAGGATCATGGACCTCATGATGTTCATGGCCCAAGGCTAGGGGATTATCTTCGACTTCTTTCCTGTTGTCTTGGTCAAGTACTTATGTGGCACAAGAATTCCATAATTCTTGCGGTCTCCTAAGTTAAAATCATTGATCTTAAGATCAGGGATCAGTCCAAGATGCGGTCCAACTACGTGAATCCCCTTTGGGAGGTACATAGTGATCAATGTATAGTCAAATTCCCTCTGGACATTGTCACGACTAACCATGCCATCCAGAGGTAGGATATAGTCGGGAAAGACGAATGGGATGAGCTTCACATTTGCTAGGTCATCGCGGTGCTTGCTTCGTTTCTCTGTCGCGGTTCGAGATGGCCTAGATCATTGTGCAGTCAATGGGGATGCTTCCAATCCTCACGTTGATGAGGCCTATACTCCTGTGGACATGACGTTCTCATCCATAAGGTCAATTATAATCTCTTTCACAAAATGCTCTACTACGCTGAAGTCGTCCGACATACACACTTGTAATCAAATATCATGGGTAGGTGGGAAAACACTCAAGGGAATCAAATCGACAACGAGGTCTCAATAATCACAATGCGATAGAAATCATCTCTCTCTGGGCTTAGATAATCACAATTTTGAAAAGTGTCCTTGGTGGGACATATGACAAACTAAATAGACAACAGAGTAACAGACTCCTCCAATGGGAAGGAATGCCTCAATCAATATGATTCTATCCATTGTGGAGTGGTCCCAACAGTCCAATGGTGATGTTTTCGGTAATAACTGTGTTTCTAGCTGTTTTGGAGCGTAGTTCTCATGGTTGGGACGCCTCCAATGGTCATATTTATTCGTCATGGCGAAGTGCCAATCTTCACTGTTTTGCTATTCCAGCAAGGTTCAATTTATGTAATCCTTCCTTCTGTGAAGTCCTCTCTGGAACCTCCTGCAATTTTTCTAGTTTGGCTTTCTTCTTACTGAGCTTTCTTTCTTTCTTTCCTGTGATCTGCATCTCTGGATTCCTCTTTCCATTCTTATTCTTTTCTTCTCTTAGGATAGTAACTTCGCGTTGTTGAGGGTCTTCACAGGGTTCAAGGGTAATACTTCTTCTCTTATTATTTCTTAAGTAGGTTCTCTTCTCTTTTGCATGGATAGGTTCTGTAAGCCCTCTTGCATTCTTTCAACTTCGATAGCTAGGTCTCTGGTCATCAATTTCTTCGACTTGTCCTCCTGTTCTTATATTAAGTGCACTATTCTCCTAGACATGAAATCCTTTAATTCTTGCTTTTTTTGTTCTATAGCTTCTTCCTCTGCTTTCCTTCTGATTTGATCTTTCTCGATCCAAGTCTTACCTAACAAAAGTGGAAATGGGTTGTTGTTGTCAACAAACTTAATGACCTCGAATTCTTCTTATGTCGATGTTCCATGAGTAATCATAGGTATAGTAGTCACTCTTCCACAAAGGTTTATCATCTTTCCTCTAAATAAGCCTATCCTTCCCAATGAAGGAATCATAGCAAGCTTTCCCAAAATTTCCCAACTACTTTCTGTCATAATATTCACCTGCGTTTCTGCATCCAATACACAGTCTATGTCGAAGTCTCCTATTCTCATCTCTATTTGTTGTTTCTCTTTCAAGATCTCTGACAGATGGTCATTTCTATGATCATTCAGTGTTTCTTTCATTTGCAATAATATAGTGTCTGAATCTTTCTCATGGTTTTCTTGTCTCATATTCATCTTTTCCACTTTAGCAATCATTCTAGGGAAATCCATAACTTGATGAACAACAACTTTACAACAAAGGAAAACCAGACCTCTACTAGGGAATTCCTTAGCAAAATGTCTCGGTCTTCTGCAACTATAACAAAGATTCAATCCTCTCTTTCTCTTAAACGATCCCCAACCTTTCCTTTACTACGCACTGGGATCGCAATGCTAGACCTGCAAAAAACTCTTTCTAGGATCGTGCATCCACTTATTAGTCCAAAAATTCTTTCTATGCATAGGAATAACATATCTTTCATTAAAGTTATCAAATTTATTCATATCAAATCTTCTTTCTTCTATCTATGCCCTAGTTTTCAGACTAGGAAAAAATCTATCAAACATACCTAGATTCATACTTTCGAAAAAAAACATTCCACTTATCTTACCTTTATCAGAGAAAAAAGGTTCAAGATTTTACCTCTTTTATTTAGATCAAACTTCTCTTCTTTAGCACAGAGCTTCACAGCTCAAGTATATTACTGCACACTACAGTGACAGATCTATGCACAAAGCTTTCTCTTTTGTTCCGTCCCTAGCAATCACAGTTTCAGGTCTCAACAACGGAACCATTTGTTGGCATAGGGGAAGACCCAGGGTTCAACGCTTCAACAATGCACCAAAAAAACCCTAACTATCGGCCCTTTCAACAACATCTACGAATCAGATGAAGCCTCATCCGAGGTAGAGGCAGGGGGGTTGTAGGACTCAAGTGTCTACAACCTAGCTAGGACATAGATCTGTGATCACAATACTTAACAGAGAACTTAGCAGTTATCATTCATTAGTCTATAACCCCTATTCACATCATAGGTTCACACCCTAATCATAGAACAACACAACATTCAACAAGATCTAATCATCTCTAACCATTCAACACATAGCATCAACAGATCTAGCATTCATTCATATATCAAGCACAGAGCATTAATAGATCTATCTACCATACATTAATATCTATGCACTAAGAAAATATAAACACAACATCAAGAGCATATTGCACAAATCACATCAACACAGGATATACACAGTTCACCCGGATGTGGGGATACGTCCACCAACTCTTCGTCTTATTTATTATCTTCTTTCAATCTTCTTACATGCACAGAGCCTCAAAGCCCAACTCCGCATAGGAAAAGAGATCTGTGCGCACCTCGCCAGATCCTCCTTCCTCGAGTTAGGTCACAGCACAAAGCCTTTACATAGTCTCATACAACCACTTGCACCTAGGTCTGCAAGTCTTACACAATATGCACAGAGCATCCATGACTATTTTCACTTAGCTAACATTAGCACTGAGCCATCGACCTTGCACTTAGCTCTTCTAGTCTTACATCACCTAGCTACTTATTTATACATTACAAAAGGGGCCTAAACATGGGTAAGACCCATGGGCCAACATCCCATACCCACTACATAAACCATAAACCCAAAAATCCCTAAAAATGGGGTGAGATCCCGCGATCTCCACTTCGCATGGCGCTCTGTCTTCGACCAACATGTTGAAGTCCCAAAAATGGTCAAACACGACCAACATTCTTCAAAACTTGGTCGAGGGACAACAAAAATCAAACACAAAAACAATAGATAAAAGAAATCTAATAGAAGTTATCTTGACAACAAGAGAAAAAATCTCGCCAAAGTCAATTCCCTCTGTAACGGCTCTCCGTTATGCCTAAGAAAAAGAGAAGCATAAAGGTAAATATATATTTTTTTCATTAGGAAATTAACATCAACACATGATCACAACAACACCTACTAAACAACATCATAAGCAAAAGCAGTACAAACTACTCATCAAGTAAATCACTAACGACACATTCAACTCGTCAATGAAGGATAGTGACACATAAACATAAATAGCGTAGCATGTTAGCACATCATAATTATCTTGAAATAATTTACAACAACATTCAATCAAAGATAATGAATATACAATGACTACCCACCCAACCTACCATGCAAGGTTAGGACCTCCAAGACACATAAGCAACACTCAAGCCTAGGTTCCAATTGATTTTA
This sequence comes from Picea sitchensis, assembly GCA_010110895.2. Taxonomy (NCBI): domain Eukaryota; kingdom Viridiplantae; phylum Streptophyta; class Pinopsida; order Pinales; family Pinaceae; genus Picea; species Picea sitchensis. Next base: position 141,992 of record SNQJ01S0018380.1, on the reverse strand, counting down.
ACCATTTAAGGTCTCAGGGATGGCGATTGTTTTGAGGAACAAGGAATTGTCTACATCCCACTAGCACAATCATATCCAAGCAACTAGCTAAATCAACAACATCAACGATCATCCATTTCATCAATCCATCAATCCTAAAACATCAATTAACCATGGCGCAAGGGTAATCATTATTGTTATCAATCATACATCAACATTTAAATATTTGTTGCGTGTGAGAGTAACAATTCTAGAACATTCACATGTCAACTTAAGTAATGGCGCAAGAGGAAACTAGTTACTAAATCAATCATATATCTACATAATTTCATGATGCCAGATTAATTAACAACTTATTCACGATGCAAAAGTGATCAACGCTAATTTCAAGGTGCAAGAGAAATATTACGAAGCAATCACACGGCCGCTTAAATTAAGGCGTGCAAGTAAATTTTATTAATAAACTAGTCATGCATTGTCATTATTGCAATGCACGCGAGTAATTCAAAAGCATAAACATTTTTGCGTCAACATTAGTCCATAAATCAACACAATCTAACCACTTAGCCACTAGCATAAATGCAATCATCCGTCACATTAAAAATATTTCGCACAAGAAGTCTAAAATATAAACAATCACTCATTACATCATATTCTCATTGTGAGCGAGAAGTCTAATATCTAAACCATCATAGTTTACGGTATACTTTTAGCACATGCGAGGTGTCAATTTACTCAATCATTTAAACATCAACATTACTTCAATGGCACAAGAGAATCTATGTATTCACCCAGTTCATTTAATGCACAATTAATCTAATCACATCCAATTCAAGGCACAAAGGAATCCTTAGTTTTATTCCCAGGCACAAGTAAAATAAATGACTTAATCATCATCAATCATTAAATATTCGAGGAGCAAGGTCCCTGAAACACTCCAGGGAAAACTTTGGAAAATTCAAGATCCCTTATTAAATCTCTAATCAAATTAAAGAAATGAAAAGGTGAACAACTAAAAAGGTATGTCTAAAGTCATTATGGAGTTAATTAGAATAAAATGGCACCATGGATGAACTAATTGCCTTTCAAGGAATGGTACTATGCCACTAATTCAACTCCACACGCATAACATGATGAGCTTAAATAACCTAAACTATATGTGAGTACGAATTGTATTCATGTACAAGTGGTTAGCAATAATCCTTCCTTGTGAGTGTCACCTCAATGGTTAACCAGGAAACTAAAAGGGATAAAAATAAATGCTAACAATGAAAGGATCCCAAACCAAAGGAAGAGGTGGTGGGGAGAATTCGCCATCAAGGTAGGGTTTAGATAACCTATGCCAACCCAAGAGAACTAGAGGCACCATCAAGAATACAAGCGATGTCTATAAATATACAAATGTCTAAAGAGAACTAGAGGCACCATCAAGAATACAATGGCGTCTATAACATAAAAGTCTAAATATAATATATATATATATATATATATATATATATATATATATATATATATATATATATATATATATATATATAGAACGTTAATATGGCACTATATGTGATATCGAGCGGATAAAGTTAAAAATATAGGAAAATCCAAAGTTCAAGGAATTAAGAAGTATAATCCTTGTGTCGTTAAAATCCTCATTGCTAAATTAAAAAAAAATGTTGAGCTAGTGAAAGAGGCAAGAACGCAGTGGCTATTACTCCTCTGGAAAATGTAGAGGGACTATAAATGAGAGTGTTGATCCTTTAAGGGAAACGTTGTGACTATTACTTCTATGTAAAACGCGGAGACTAATACTCCTTTGGAAAAAACACAGAGAAGACTATAAATGAGAGCGTTGAGCCTTTAAAGGAAATGTTGTGACTATTACTTCTCTGGAAAATACAGAGTCTATTTCTCCTCTGGAAAAATGCAGAGAAGCTATAAAGGAGAGCGTTGAGCCTTTAAGGGAAATGTTGTAACTACTACTTCTCTGGAAAACACAGAGACTATTACTCCTCTGAAAAAAATGTAGATAAGACTAAGAATGAGAGTGTTGCGCCTTTAAGTAAAACGATGTGACTATTGCTTCTCTGGAAAATGCAGACTCTAATTATCCTCTGGAAAAAACGAAGAGAAGTTTAAGAATGAGAGCGTTGAGGATTTAAGGGAAACAATATGACTATTAATTCTCTAGAAAACATAGAGTCTAATTTGCCTCTCGAAAAAAATGTGGAGAAGACACCCAATCACTAGAAGCAAGTTCACTACAGGTGAGGGAAACAGGTCGCTAGAAGGATACACTTTGAAGGTGGGTTGCTACAGGAGAAAGCAAAAGGGGTTTAGACAAAAATTTCCCAAATTTAAAATCCATTAGACCAAAAATATCCACAATAAACTCGTGGGGATGAGGAGAACAAAGATGTGAAATAAAAGTGAAAATCACAGAGAAATTGTAAAGGAAATCATTGTGTAAAAGAAGTAAAAATCATTGAGTTCTCAAAGGTGAACGCAGAGAATTTATAAAGAAAATAAAATGCTGAGAATTGCTAATACAAACCAAAACACGGAGAGGTGTAAGCTAGGCAATTTTTCATGTGAATTACATAGGTAATAATTGAATAATAACCAATCAAAGAGCGCAGAGAGCACATGAATAAATGGTTGAGGGTAGATGCAAAATCACTAGGCAAAATTGCATGTAGATTGCAAAGGTAATAAGTGAATGAGTAACCAAGCAAAATGCAAATCAATCCATTTAAATTCAGATGATTGGGATTGCGACTTTGCCAGAGAGTAAGATTCAAATAGTGTTGGGTGCACATCAAAGGGAAAAATTCATGGCCAGGTCTCAACTAGAAGGGCAGGGATCAACATTCTAACACAACATTCCAAGCTAAAAAATAATTAAAAACCAAGAATTCATTCAGAATCAAGCCTAGAATTTAGAAAACATCAAGGGTTGTCTAATCCATCCTAAAATTTTCAACACAATAAGCAATAAAAAGAAAAAATGATTGAACAAATTAAATCCTAATTCAAATCTTAAATTTTGATAAATATCATAAACATCATCTGAGATGTACTTGATGATGTTCTTCGACAACTGGAATTTCCTCCTTCCTCCCACTTTCTAATCGTCGAGACTTCACCGGCACCTCCCAACCAACGCTAGGGATACTCTTCTTCCCCCTTATCCCCCTGAGCCACAAAGGGTCCATGCACAAACAAAACCAGAAAAATCTAGCTCGGATCTCGCCTTGCAAGGTATCCAAACTCTCTTTCTCGAGCTGGGTATCCTAACTCTCATAAGTAAAATCATTCAAAGAAATTCCGACAACATAACTTTACTCATACCCGTCATGATCCATTCCTCTTCTCAGCCATTTCTTTTATATAATTGTTCTTAATGACTACTTTCCATTGCATGTTTAATTCATTTTATTAAAAATTAATTAGGAATTACTCCTCCCGTACACTTGTCACTCGTTCCCTTAGTTACACCAATAAATTCACCATTTAATTTAATTAAATTTCATTTTCCCTCACCCATACTAAAAGCGCTCCTAAAATCACTCCTAGTTGTCCCTTTATTCCCTCTATTCCCTTTTTAATGACTGACGCCTTTGTAAAACTTAGTTGTGTTTAATTTAGGAAAGTTATTTAGTTAGACTAGACTAGATTCCTTTATATGCTTCTACATTCCTTTTTATATTTAATTCCTTTCTTATCTTAGTTCCAATTTGGTATTCTTTTGCACACATTTATATAATTAAAACTTTAGATATAATTTTTTACTCTTTCAATTCCTAACTTGATTTTTCTTCATCCCCCACCATTTATTAAATTTATAATTTAAATTTTTAGTCTTCTTACCCACTTTTGGCTTAGGCTCAAATTTTTAAACTAGGCTTGTTAAGGAGATTTTATAATTGATAAAAATTACTCATTTAATAATTATTTTAAGTCCGACAATGTCAAAACAAAATTTTTTCTAGGCACATAGGTTCACTGTTTCATCTTTATTAAAATTGTGACGTGCCCTTCAAGATGCACTCCGTGCTCCAAGGGTTCCACTTGCCTTTATTTAAGTTTTATTTATGTGACGTGCCCTTCAAGACGCACTACATGCTCCAAGGGTGCCATCCACCTTTGTTCCAATTTTATTTATGCAACATGCCCTTCAAGACGCACTACGTGCTCCAAGGGTGCCACTCACCTTTGTTCAAGTTTTATTTATGTGACATGCCCTTAAATATGCACTACGTGCTCCATGGGTTCCACTCGCCTTTGATTGATTTTGGTAGTTTTCCAACCCTTGGAGTCAATACTCCATCATGCGACCTTGTGAGAGACTAAGGGCCTCTAAGGAATAAGGACCCTGCCTTATTGTGCTCCCTTTAGAATCTTCATGAGCGACTGTCTCTGTTTGCCTTCACAACATCGTGGATCTCTCGAACTAGGTAATTGTTAACCTACAATTTGATCCATCATGAGAGTTCTAGTAGGATGTGGCATGGATGCTTCCACACCTCTCCCTCAATATATGGTTGTTGTGCATGGCCCCTTTACTCCTTATGTGAGTCTTATTAGCTAGCAATCGTCAGCCTGCATCCATCAATGAAACACTATCAATGATCCATAAATAACATCATAATATACCTGATCATATGTCACACATGCATAAATAGAAATACCCAAACCATATACAGTCCACTCCCTGACTCGATCTAGAGTCCAAGGAGGTCCATTTATGCCACCGACATCCTTAATATGTCAAGTTCCCTACACACTCAGGAGAAACCCATCAATAGAACCTATCTATACATATATATCAAATAACATAACATCATAATCCAAAAACATCATAATCAGAATCCATAAGCGAAACAAACAAGCATATACTAAACTGGATCACTTGCACGCAAGTGTCATCAAAGAATAATTCAAATCATGTGCATGAAAGAGTAGGATGTTACATACACCCCCTCTTGTTTTAAACTTCATCCTGAAGTTTCACAATATATATGTGCAGTAAATAAAGTATCTGACAATATCTAAATGTCTAACTATCAAACAAAAATGGAAACTGTTGGCACATATCATATGCATCCTCCCAGGTAGTTGAGTGTGGACTATAATTGTCCCACTAGACCTTGACCTGATCGACTGTTCGATGCCTTTGCTATCAAATTCGATGATCCAGAATGTTGATTGGCTCCATTGTGAGTGCACCCTTGTTCGACCCCTGAAAGGAATTCAAGTCAATCACATATGTAGGATCACTAACATAATGTCTCAAAATAGATACATGAAAAAAATCATGCATGTGCCTCAAAGAATCAGGAAAGGATAGTTGATAGGCCATGTGACCTTTCCTTTCCACAACTTCAAAAGGTCCCACAAAGCTAGGAGATATTTTATCACCCTTTTCAAACTTAATCAAAATCTTGTGCAGTTTCACCCGCAAGAAGAATCAATCACCAACTTCATAACTACGGTCAATGCGATCCACATCGACAAAACTCTTCTTATGATCTTGCGCTTATTTAATCCTTTGAATTTTATCTTCCATTTCTTGGATCGCTTCTGGTCCTACCGGGACCCTATCCTCAAGTCAATCCCAACTCAAAGGTGTCTGACACGGTTGCCCGTAAAGAAACTCAAATGGCACCATCTTAATGGTTCTTTGATAGTTGTTGTTGTATGAAAAATATACCAATGGAAATAACTCCTCCCAATGCTTTTGTTGGTCCATCATGTACATACACAACATATATTCCAAGATTTGGTTCATTATTTCTGTTTTCTTGTCTGTCTCCTGGTGATACACGCTACTAAATTTAAGTTAGGTTCCCAAGGCCTCTTGGAAACTATTCCAAAATCATCTTGTAAACACTGATGCTCGATCGGATATGATCCTCTTAGGCACGCCATGAAATCTCACTGTCTCGCTGATAAAAAATCTAGCTATGTCTAGCGCCTGATACATCATACGCATAGGGATAAAATGTGCACTCTTCGTCAGAGTGTCTACTACCACGAAAATTGATTCGTGCCTCCTTTTCGTTAATGACAATCCAACAATGAATTCCATCGAAATGACCTCCTATTTAGATTTTGAAATAACATGTGGTTGTAGTAATCTTGTTGGATGTCTATGTTCAACCTTCACTAGATGACATTCTAGACATCTCGCCATGTAGTTGACTATGTACGCCTTCATTCATTTCCAGAATAATAAGAAGTTAAGGTCTTCCCTCATCTTTGTGACTCCTAGATGATCCATGTACATTGCTCTATGAGCTTCGTTTAATATCAAACTTCTCAACTCGTCGTTAGGCGGTATGTAAATCCGGTTATTAAACCACATTAATTCATTGTTGTCCACAGTAAATCCCTCAAATTTTGGTACCAACATGGTTTCTTGTCTGATATTTTCCTTAACCTATTTATACTAGTCATCATAGCGTTGTATAGTTAGAATCTTTTCATGAAGATTCGTCTGGAGTGGAATCACCGAAAATCTGCGTGGTCTCCAACTCAACACATCTTCTAGTCTATTCACTATTCCTTTTATGTAGGTAATCTCAAAATCATACTTGCTAAGAAGTTCTAACCAATTCCTTTGTTGCACGTTCAAGTCACTTTGCATAAAAAGGTGTTGCAAACCATAGTGGTCTGTTTTTAGTTTGAATTTTTGTCCAATCAGGGAGTGTCTTCACACTCTCAGGGAATACACAATGGCCAATAACTCCAAATCATGCATCGCTCAGTTCTCCTCATCCTTTCTTAACTTCCTTGAGATGTAAGCGATCACGCAATCGTCTTGCATTAAGACTCCGCCTAAGCCTTCCTTGGATGCGTCTGTGCTTACCAAGAAGTCCTCGTCCATGTCAGGGAATTTTAGTATTGGCATTGTCATCAACAACTCCTTGATCCTTTGAAATGATTTCATGCATTTCTCGGTCCATACAAACTTTTTTTTTTTATTCTTCAATTCCGTAATCAGATTTGATATCTTTGAAAAACCTTCGACGAACCATTGATAATATCCATCTAAACCCATGAAGTTATGTACTTCTAGTATGTTCGTTGGTGTAGACCATTCCATAATAGCCTCTAACTTCACTGGATCCACAACGATTCCTTCGCTAGAGATAACATGCCCTAAATAATGAATCCTCGATTGATAGAAAGAGAATTTCGACAGTTTCCTGTATAATTTGTTCTCTTGTAAGAACTGTAGTACCAAGCACAAATGTTCTTCATGTTCTTCCTTCGTCCGAGAATATATCAAAATGTTGTCAATGAATACTTGAAAAAACTTATCCAGGTATTCGTGGAACACCCCATTCATCAAGATGATTAATACCACTGGGGCATTTGTTAGTCCAAACGGTAAAATGGTAAACTTGTAATGTCCAAACGTCATATTGAATTCGGTCTTAGGAATGTCTTCCTCCTTGATCTGTAATTGGTGATATCCTGATATCAAGTTGATCTTTGAAAACATCGCCATGCCTTTCATTTGATCAAACAAATTGTCTATTCTTGGAAACAAATACTTTTTTTTATTGTTTCCTTGTTTAATCGATGTTAGTCAATGTAGAGTCTCCACAACCCATCCTTCTTCCATATGAAAATAACAGGCGCACCCCAAGGTGAAAAACTTGGACGTATAATTCCTAGGTCCAACAAATCTTTCATTTTCATTTTAAACTCCTGTAAATCAGGGGTCTACATCCGATAAGACATCCTTGCTATCGGTTCAGTTCCAGGTTTTAAGTCGATGGTAAATTCCAACACTCTTTCAGGCGAAAAACCTAGTAACTCTTCTGGGAACACATCCGCAAACTCTCATACTACCGAAAGGTTTTCTAATCCTTCCACCACACCCTTGTCATTTAGTGCTAGGATTTCATAAATCTTGAATCCCTTTCACATGCTCTTCCGTAGTTGTAGGGAAGAGATGAACATTAGGGAAACTCCCTGGTTTCTTCCTAGAATCACTTGTCTCTGTCCCTCATCATCGATCAAACTCAACTGTTTCTTCTTACAATCAAGTATCACCTCATGCAATTCCAACCAGTCCATATTGATCACAACATCACAATATCCTAATATTGTGATGTATAGTTTGGCCTTCATGACAAAATATCCCAGGTTAAGGCTATAGTCCGTAACCTTTCCTCCAACCTTATGCTTGGATCCCGAAGCTATTTCCACGTAGCTAAACTCATTCTATTTGACTACCTTTACCTTAATGATTTTTAGTGGTACACCATAAATAAATCTCTCTGTAGCACCTGGATCTATCAAAATACTAAAGGTCTAGTCAGCGATGGTACCTAACATATTGAGCACAATAAATTGGTGCTCGGCCTGGGGGTTATTCACCACTACATGAATCCAATGGGCCTTGCCCAAATATCCTACTGTAGTGTGTCTGACTGACCCAACTACTCTGGCCCTCTTCGGTTCAATATTCCTAGTCCCCAAAGCAGAAGTTGATGGCCCACCAGCCTGGAACCCTGGTCTGTTCTACTGGACAAGCCTGAATTTCTTCTGCCATGGATAATGTTGCTACTGGTGCTATGGTCCTTTGTAGGGAGTCCACTGCTGAGGCATCAGTCACCATGGTGTCATGAACGTGGATCCTCTCAGAGTGCATTGATACATTGATGGATTTCTAGTTGGTGTCTGATGTTGTTGCACACCAGATGTTGCATGTCCTGTCGGTCTCGCAGGAGTCCTTCTCTGACCCCCACTAATCAAATCTTCCTCAGCTATGAGGGCCTTCTGTAATACATCGTACAATGTCTGAGGCATTAAGATCCTCACCTTTGCACGAATGTTGATGTTAAGGCTGAATGCGAACTTGTTGACCTTAAGCTTCTCGGTGTTCATAAGTGGAGCATAACTAAGAAGCTCCATGAAATGGGCCTCGTACTTGGGAACCATATGACTTCCCTGTCGTAAGGCATTGAACTCATTGAGATGACGCTCAATGAATTCCTGAGACAAATGCCTCTCCTGAAACCACTCCTCGAACAATTCCCATGACAAGTCTTTGACGACCATATTCAGTTGTGGTAGGAGCATCTTCCACCATAGAAGAACACTCCCCTTTAGTTGAAATACCTCCATGCAGACTTTCATTTTGGAGGTATAGTCTTGAATTGCGGAGAACATCACCATGTTATCCAAGCATGCCTCAGTGGATGCATCATTCGTGGCACCCAAAAATTCGGGAAACCTGACCTTCTCGAGTTCTCGATGAATGCTGCTAGTACCGACTAGGGCACATTGTGGATACTCAGGGGGTACATGATCCCTAGCCTCATCTTTATCTAGATAGATAATAAAGGACTCTAACATCCTATGAAAGGACCTCATTAATCCAACCAAATCCCCCACAACAATATGCTCCTTTCCAATTGTTATCACTGAAATTTTGTCCGCAAATGGTTACAAGAATCTAACATCGTCAAACAATCATGAGGTCATCCATGGACCAAAATTACCACAAAATCATTTCCAAAAGGTCCAAAACTATACAACCAATGATAAAATTAAAGTGTGATGTGACTACACAAGGTGCGCGCGCACATGCACTATCTAGAAACGCAGGAAAAACGCACATGCACACGATGCATGACTGTGGTCACTAAAATCCGCGCACATTTGAGAAACGACGCATTTATGAGATTGGTCAGCCTCCCACCCACTTTTGGTTCAACTTCCAAGTTGATTTGACAACCAAATCTCGACTAAATCCGACTGGGTGGCTGGTCAAAGACCTAAAAATGCCCTAAATAGCCTCTTTTCACRCTACAAGYTGGTTGCACAATACCTCAAAGAGGTGCTATAAAACAAGGCCATGGGTGCACTTCATTTTCAATGAATTCATTAGAAAAGTTATGCTGCTGCTATTCTCTTGAGGAATCCTCTATTCTCATCAAGAGTATACTAGCACCATTACATTGGGCAATCCATCTCACCTCTTGAGTGGATTAGCTTGGGATTCTTTCACCATTTCATTCAAAATTGTAAGAAGAGATTATTTGTGGGGGTCCAAGAGCCTTCCCTTGGAGGAACAAGGGACCCATAGTCCTCTTTCTTCTTGGTGTTTTCTTTCACTAATATAATCCTTGCCATTGGTGACATGAGTCTTATTGGTTTTTTCTTCTTATGTCCTTATGCTCAATAGTTTAGTTGTTCTTTTATTTCTTAATTTAATTCTTAGTTTTTTCTTTTATATTTCTTTCTCTAACCCTTTCCTTTATAGTTGTCTTGCTTAGCTAACCCAAATAAGCTTGTAAGCACCTCTATTTTGCTCATTTAGGTGACGAAAGAGGCGCAACAGATTGGCGACTCCACTGGGGAAAGGTATCAATTTCCTACCCCATTTGGGTTTTTATAGCTCTTCTTTTGGTTTTTTAACCTGTAGGTACCTTAACCAGCCCAAGATGACCTGCAAAACATCCAATTCAAAGTTGAATTGAGATAATTCCATTTGGATTTTTCTTCATGGTCGTGTGTCAGTTGTGCACGGGTTTATTGGCCCACAGTCGCGCATCGTGTGCACGTGCGCCAAAATCACAGTGTTGTTCAGCGCACCTGCACCCAAAATCCTATTTTAGTCTGTGCACAAGCGCTCAGTGCGCCTTTGTCTACTCCGAGACCCGTGCACCTATGCAGAAAAATACACATTGTAAGGTTTTTGTGATTTGGGGAAGGCCCCTAGTCTTCTTAAAAGTGATTTCATGCATATTGTAATCTGCACCACACTTAGTTCCCTCTTCATATAAATGGATTAGTCAAAACACATAGGCACTTAGGGGGTTTAAAATCATTATTTCCTCTTTTGCTTTCATTTTTCCACATGGATGGCTTGCCTTGACTAAAAGTATAAGTTGGAATCATTTGTTATCACATAAAACTTGCATTGGGACCAAAAGTTGGATGACAATCACTTAGTATGCTCTTCTCTCGTTCTTCCAAGTGACCTTGAGAATTAGAAAAATATTATAGGACAATTCCATCTCCCTTAAAAAGATTAAAACCTTTAGGAGAGGATAATAGCCCCCTCGAGACTCCTCTTAGTTTATTTTTTCAAACAGATCTTAAGATTGCAACGAGCCCATACATGCCCACATGCTACAAATATAGGATAGTGTTGAAATTTACTTTCTTATATTAAATCACTAGGGAAGTTTAAAGGTTTTGTAACGGGCCCATACATGCCCACATGATCACAATCTAGGAAAGTTTCAAAGATTTTCTTAGATTAAATCACAATAGGGAGTTAAAGGAATAGTAAAGGACCCACATGTCCACATGCTAGCTTCCTAGGGACTTTTGAATTACGCAAGGTTGTACCAAATGCATTTAGTTAATTAGGTAATCAACACTTGTAAGGACCAAGCGAAGTCCACATTCAGCAAGGTGACACCTAATTCATTAAAACTTTGGCACACTTTCACTCATTCACACACAAAAGTCACTTATCACTCACATAGTTTTCCTCTCGAAACGTGGAGGTCAAAGTAAGTTTCCTCCACCCTTTTCTTGACGAAACTATCCACTCCCATTTAATCTCAACAAGGTTGGTTCACACCCCCAATATCTCAAACAAACACATCTATTTTTTTTTCTAAAAACTCACTAAGTTTTCCTCCATAGGAGGTGCCAAAAGAAATTTTTAGTCTAGGTAGGATTTTGGGGATAGGCATCCAAATAACTCCCCGTTATCTAGTTCTCACATTGTCAAAACAATAGAAGTTGTCAAATAGGGAACTGAAAATCCTCCAAGTCAAGTGTTCCTAACATCATAAGGCAGGGAGATACCCATGAAGGGTTGAAGGCCGAGGTCCGATTGTTCTGTGCGTCCCCCCTTGAGGCACCCACCTCTTGGATGGGATCCAGTCCGTGACCCATTTCTTAAGCCAAAAATCTAAATGTCACACTTTGACCGAGGTACTTAGTGACCAAATTTTAGGACATCTAACCAAGTGGAAATTGTGGGCTGCAATTTCACCTTGATCGGATTTTGTGTGGCTATTGGGAAATATTTCCAACTCTTTCGGGATATGCCCCCTTTACCCCTCATTATAAATGATTATTTCATCCTTCACTAGTTTCTCTTCTAGTGAATTCAGACCCCACCGTTGAGTACTATTGGAAGGTCCGGTGCTATTTGAGAGGAAGGAAGTTACGTATTTTAGGACATGAGCATTTTTGTTTCTTTGATTCCCCACGCGGACAAAACCCACTTATCCACATATATGCTTCTTTTTCAAAACACTTTATGTATGATGTACTTCTGATTACATTTTGATTTAGATATATATTGTGTAAAGTTCAAAAAATTGCAACAAAGGCTCTTGCTTATTTATTACTCTCACCACAATTCGCACACATCCACTCAGCTAGTCGGACATCATAGGGGACCCATAGAACCCCCATCATTCCAGATGCTTGCTAAACCTCCCTCCTATTCTAGGGGGGGTTACTAGTCTTTCCAACTCATCGACACCACCTTCACACACTCCAGTGAGTGCCACTGGCTTAGGATCAACTTTGCTTGGTTCCACATTACTTGGGTCCACTTCCCAAGGTCCTCCATCCACTCACTCTCCTTTACACGGAAGCATGGGGCCAACTTCCTCTCAAGGGGGAAGTACCAACCCACCTAGCCCCCCTCAAGGGTAAGGTTCATAGAACACTCACACCATGGCTGGAACTAATCCTCTGCCCCCACTACAGATTCCATACTTGGCCTCTCTTAACATACCGGATCTAAGAAAACTCACAAATGATCCTATATTGCATGACCCCACATGGCCTACAATGCCTACCAAACTACCTTCAGACATCCCCAAGTTTGAAGGAAAGGCGGGAGATGACCATGCCAACCATGTCATGACTTTCCACTTATGGTGCTCTTCCAACAACATTATGGATGATTCCATCTGACTACGATTATTTCAACGCACACTCACTGGCCCATTAGCCAAATGGTATGTAGACAAAAAATCAGGGTCCCATGTGACTTTTGAGTCCTTGGCCAAAGAATTTTTGACCTTCTTCCAATTACCAATCCACCATGAAAAAGGTCTTGAACTACTCTCTAATTTTAAACAAACCTCAGCCACACATATCGTTGATCACATTCACGAGTGGCGTAGGCGACGTAGTTTGTGCAAAGCTGAAACCACCAAACAACAGTGTCTTGATTGGTTTCTCAGATCACTTGTCTCTCTCCTCGATAAAGATGTAGCTTCCACCTTCCCTCAATCAAAAGAAGAAGCCATCAGTAAGGCTCAACAATATGACCTCATCTATTCATAATCAGGGTACTTATACACAGTACTTCCTGATCTCCCAAAACCCATGCCATTCGGTCTAGACAAACCTGGGATGTCTCACTCAACAGACAGATTGATTGGTAATACCACGCACCACAGTCCACAACCCCAACAACCACCAATGTATGGCACACCTCAATATCCACCGGGATATGGAGGAACATCTTATTACCCCCCACCCCCTTATCAACAACCATACCCTGTTTCTATTCCTCCACCCATCAGTGGGCCACCGTCGACACCCCCAATACACCCACATATTCAAACAAGTTCTGGTACCCCCTCTACCTCAACTTATACTCTAAGTAATATCGAAAGCGCCATGCCTTCCTATGTACCTTACAGATCACAACTCCCACAGAATCTGTTCTTTCCATTTCCTGGTCCTCCATAGCCCATGGCTCCCCCAAACCCTCACACCGGGGTGAATTTTGTTCAACCCTCTCCCCTTCAGTAATATCAAAATTTTGAACAGCTGAATACGAAAAATACGACCCATCAGTTGAATAATGCCAAAAAGTAAGGAAAAAAAAGGAACAATAACAACCCAGGTCAAGGCGGGAATCAACCCCAACAGAACCAACCTACTGGGGGAAACTAGAATCAAGGGAATCAGAACCCCCAGGGGGGAAATAACAACAGGCGTCAAGGGAGAAATAACAATACTATTAGAACCACCTTCCCTTATGCCATTTGCGGTGAGTTCGGTCATTATACTCATCATTGCCCCCAAATTGCTGATTTTAAACGGCTGAAAGACTCAAGTAGTCTACCACATCCTCCAGCACCTCCTGCCCCTTAGCAAGCCCCACAACAATATGTGCAACAACCCCCCCCAACCATGCTGCAGAATCCCATTCCGCACTAGGGTGTGATGAACACCCAACAAGACACCCAACCTACCCCACCACAATTGGGACAGTACCTCAATCCAATCAATCCCACAGATCGTACTATCCTCCTCACCAGTGAGGAAGAAATCCTTCTGCAAACTCGTAGTCATCAATACCATGCACCCACTGAGTCTCCTCCCATTCCCCCAAAAATAGTCTCAACACCAACAAGAACCCCGTTGGTGATTCCTCTCCCTAACACCGAAACACCTCTTCGCATCCCTCACATCCCATTGTGAAAGAATGTCCACAACCCCCAGGCTAGGGTGGCTCATAATTACAGTTTGGTCGATGACTTCTCACAATCCTTAGCTGCCATGTCAGTCTTAGAAGTCCTTCAAACTTGTCCCACTCAGCGGAAATCATTACTTTCTGCCTTGGGGGCAGTTTACCCCGCACATACTCGACTCATCACATTTGATCTCGACAATAGAGAACCTCGACTCCCTGCTCTAATCGCTTTTCAAATCCTAGTAAAAATTCAGAACATTACAGTCCATCGGTGCATCATCGATGAAGGAGCATCCACATGCATCATGTCCAAGTCTGTATGGCAGAAACCTTGTTCCCCTGAACTCATCCCATCTTCCATTACCTTAAGAGCTTATGATGGACGACCATCGTCTCCTGAAGGGATCTTCCAAAATGTCCCTTTAGAACTCAGGGGCAAGACTATTCTTATAGACATTGAAGTTATCGACGCCCCACTTGATTATAATATATTGTTCAGTTGTAGCTACATGTACTCTATGAAGGCAATTGCCTCTTCCATATTTCTAACCATGATGTCCCCCCACAATGGGAAGATCATCACAATTGACCAAGTTTTGCATTATGAGCCTAACCCTTATGCCAACATCGATAACATTCTCCCCCTTGTCCATACTCATTCTGAAACATACCCACTCATTGAAATGGGTCCCGAGATTTTCAAAGACCCATCATTGTTAGGAACTTACCATGGTGCACCACCGCTCCTTCATCCTGCCAATCAAGTATGTGTTATATCGTCCAATGGAACTGACATAGAGGATACCCTTCCTCCTAGGGAGGCTTCTATCATATCTATCGTCCCACTAGTCATAGAGCTCCCCCCTCATGAGCCTCCTGCGAACTCGTCGACTCCACCAATTCATGATTTCACCTCTCCCCAAGGCCATATCCCAGTTTGGGAGACAGTTCCCCAAGCCATTACTCAAATCCCCTTCTTCTACCCTCCACCTAGCGTACAATATTTCCAAGTAGCCGCAATGCTTACCCTACCAAATATGGTGTTATCAATTCTAGTTTGGTATTTACATCCACTAGAGATGGTCCCTCAACCATCCTTTCCTCCCCAAATGTAAGGAATCACAATGACGATTCCCATACTCACTCCCACCATACCCTGTACACACCCACTCACTAACCTCCCTGCCACAGCTGGGGGCAAGTGAAAGAAGAAGGAGCCCATAGTTCCACTTCCCCCATGCGTCCAACCTCCTTGCGCGCTATGTGAGAAAGATGGACACCCAACTAACAAATTCCCATCTCTACTCGAGTTACGTAACCTAATTCCACTCAATCACACACCATCACCACCCACCATTGTAGCAAGTACTTCCGCTACCTCCCCTAACTCAAGTTGCAAAGGGTTGCAAACCAAATTTGCTTGTGCTATATGTTAAGAATATGGCCATTATACACACCATTGCCCAACACTACCTCACTTCTGGAAGACATTAGTCCCAGTATGCCAAAGATTCCAGAACGAACCCAATCCAGCTACATCATCCCTACCAAACATCACCGACATCCATTATGTCGCGACTTCATTCAATGAACGTATGAGATGCCCTTTCTCTCTATGTGAATCCTTAGATCATTTTACATACCAATGTCCTATGATCATCGAATACAGGCAATGCCAATCAGCCCTGATTCAAACCCCTGCGCCCCCTATAGAATCGACGGTTGACCTTACCTCATCACTAGAGATTCTTCATATCATTTCTCCTAAACCAGAGGCACTCCCTATTCCTCTGTGGTTCTTGGATGACTTATCCAAGGATTTACCCCCAAATCCCACCAAATTACGGCCCGATCGTCCATAGTGTCAGTAAAACTGGGATGGCATTATGGACCCACCGTCCATATCTAAGCCCTTTTTCCCACTTTCATTTTTTGGTACAGGAGCCCATAAGCTCTATTTTTCGAACCATCTTCATCCTCTTACACAGACATTTCCATCAGGTTATCATTTTCCCTTTTCCCCGATGGAGCATCTGCCCATGACACACTCAGGTATGCCTTCTCATGTTCAAAATTATCAAATAAATGCTTGTATGTTCGATTCTCTTAAGATATTGTTCACGTCGGGTATTTGGTTTTCATGTGTGCAGTTACTTGGTCATCATACATCAGCGCAACCCCTTCAGGTATATAATCAACACTTGCATGTAATCATTCCCTCTGAATCTCAATTGCATCTCTAGTCACACCCTTTGAAATTTTCCTTTAGGATCCCCATCTCCAGCTCTGCAGTACCGACACCTCCATTGCATTTTAGGTACTGTCACCCGGTAGTAATCTCCCCCACATGAGTTGTCCCATTCATAACACCCTTTGTAACTTTGAAACTCATGTTGTTTTTCAAACTCTTTAGGGACGAGAGTCCTGATAGTCTTACATCATGTCATGAATCAGCCACATACTCCTTCTCTTCATTTTGCTAGCTTTCCCAATGGACTCCCAGGTTATTTCATCAAGGTTATATTTTGACTGCACCTCCATACTATCATGAACCCTCTATTTCATCCACAATCAGTTTGCCCATCCGCAAATTTCCCTCCATTTCATCTACCTCATATAGAAACCCACCCATGGGGCCCCCACCCTCCACCAATTATTCAATCAAATTGCACCCTCACTGGCCCAACCATATTGCATTGGGGCACCCATTTCTATATTTGTACACTCATCCCAAATTATTCTTTATTTATTTGGTAAATTGTAAAAAGCCTTTTTTTCCATCATTTACATATCTTTTTGTCGTCACCTTTGGTGACCTTCTTCCCTTTTCGGAAAACGCAACCCATGTCGCCCTTGGTTGGGGCACTCCTTATCATATACCCCTGTTGACATCGTCCATATACTCCGAGTATCCCATAGGCCACTTACCTATGCCCTCTGAGTTTGTTCACTTTGTCCCGCCTCTGGCACAACTTAACCCATGTCTTGTTTTCCCCCTAACACTCGACCTAGTTGAACGATTGCGGCCACTTATACTTCGCACATCCCCCAACCAAGGGCAATCTTGAGTCTTCATACATCTTGATTTTTTCCATGTACCTCCTCAGTTCCTAACCTCACCTAGTAGATTTCACAAAGCCCTTTGCTTCTTGGAGTCGCGTCCCCCTTTTTGTCAACATCAACACAGTTTCCAGAAGGGTGACAGTATCTTAACTCTCATTACCTTTCCAATGAGAGGTCTTGGACGACACAGGGAGAACTACAATTGCTCCCTGCTATCATTGACCCCGTAACATTCGACTTCAACACTTTCTCATGTCACGATGGGTCTTACTTTGCGACTATTGCAGTTATTTCTTATATTTTCTGAAGACCTTTGAACTTGGCTGGGCTATCAATGCCTACAAAATCTATGATACTTCTTACAGATGTCATTTCCTACTCTTCAGAGTAAGTTCCTCCACAAAATTGTCTTTTGCCTTTATCATGACCGCCCCCGAGGGC